>QJNU01000687.1:0-37399 GCA_004154915.1 Monosporascus ibericus | reverse complement strand
TGAAGCCGGACAGGAAACGCTCGCGCATCTAGGTCAAGGATACGGTCGACAATCGCTTTTTCTTCGGTTGGCGTCAATTTTCGTAAATTAGGGATAATGTCGGCTCGGGAAGCTATACCGTTGTATCGGTCTCTTAAGGTAGATTCGGAGACGTTATATATCGCATGAAGACGTTTATAACTAAGTTTCGGGTTCCGATTTTTAGCCTGAACGGCTAGGTTCATTCTCGCTTCTTTTGTAAGCCGTTCCATGTTGTTGGTGTTGAAAAATGAATGATTAAAGCTATATGGTTGAAATGGTAAAAAAACGAGCGGCGAGCTGGTGTGAGCGGGGAGCTGGTGTGGTACGTTATATCTCCCAAGCTTTTCACTGAAGCAAAAATATCAAAAATATATATGTAACATTACGACGTTAACACATATCTATCACTCGGTAAAAGCAAACCGAAAGAACGATACTTGGCCAGAGGCATGTCCTAGGACGAGTGTATGACCATGAACTGCCACACATGTTGCCCGATAGTCGGCAGGAAGCCAAATAAGGCTTTTTCCATTTCTTGTAACCCAATCGTTACCGACGAAGAGAAAACCACTTGCTGGTTTCTGCTCTCCGGAGTTGCTTAAAGCATCTGGATTTAAGGTTATATTTAACAGCCCTCGGTCTGTTTCGAGATATTGACCATTCTCCGAAAACGATAGGCGCGTAAGAGTGCTCTGTACCTCGAGCGTTTGCCGGTGCGCGCCGGTCGCCGCATCCCAGAGCCGTACTGTGTTATCGTGTGAAGCCGACGCTAACGTCTTGCCGTCCGGCGAGAAGGCCACTATATTAACCGACTCGCTATGCCCCTTGAGCGTTTGCCGTTGCGCGCCGGTCGCCGCATCCCAGAGCCGTACTGTGTTATCGTGTGAAGCCGACGCTAGCGTCTTGCCGTCCGGCGAGAAGGCCACTGCCCTAACCGAACCGCTATGCCCCTTGAGCGTTTGTCGTCGCGCGCCGGTCGCCGTATCCCAGAGCCGTACTGTTATATCGTTTGAAGCCGACGCTAGCGTCTTGCCGTCCGGCGAGAAGGCCACTGCCCTAACCGAACCGCTATGCCCCTTGAGCGTTTGCCGTTGCGCGCCGGTCGCCGCATCCCAGAGCCGTATTGTATTATCGCCTGAAGCCGACGCTAGCGTCTTGCCGTCCGGCGAGAAGGCCATTGCGTTAACCGATTCGTTATGCCCCTTGAGCGTTTGCCGTTGCGCGCCGGTCGCCGCATCCCAGAGCCGTACTGTGTCATCGTCTGAAGCCGACGCTAGCGTCTTGCCGTCCGGCGAGAAGGCCACTGCGTTAACCGAATCGCTATGCCCTTTGAGCGTTTGCCGTTGCGCGCCGGTCGCCGCATCCCAGAGCCGTATTGTGTTATCGCCTGAAGCCGACGCTAGCGTCTTGCCGTCCGGCGAGAAGGCCACTGCGTTAACCGAATTGCTATGCCCTTCGAGCGTCTGCAGTTGCGCGCCCCGGTCTTTAATACCTGCCGTCATTTCGATAAATGACAGCCTTTCCTCCCATTGCTGATTCCTGACATCGCTTGTTGTAGGACTGAATACGAGTGCGGAGCCATATGTCTGTAACGGGGACCGCTCTATGATCGATCCGTGTCCGAGGACGTACTTCTCTGCATCCTTCAAAAACCCAATAAGCCGAGGGCTTGCGTCCGGCTGTGTCTAGCAGCATTTAGTAATTGGACGCCATCATAGCGTTATGAACATACCTGCGCGACATGCAAGAGCTTTCTTATTGACTGCACCCCGTCTGAGAGTCTCCCCAGGAGAGACAAACTCTCAAGCCAGCGGAGGAAGCGGTTCTTTAGAAACTCGAACGCTTTTCCATCATCTGTCAGCTCTCTCAGGCACTTAGGGTGCTTGCCGTTCAGGAAGCAGAGATGGTCAGCCCAGAAGACGCAGGAGTATCGTATTGGAGCTAATGGATCTGGATCAGGCGGTGTCACATCTTTTGGTTTGAAGCCGAAGTCGAGGTCGTACATGTTTTGCTTTAGCATTGAGGACATCGCGTCAATTGAGCGCCTGCCGATGTCCGTATGCCCTTGCGCAAGCCCAGCTGGCTGAAGCCTAGAGGTGTAATTCTCGTCCAGGTAGTCCTTGGCCGACTGGTGGATCAGGTTGACTGTTTCTCCGGTGACTGTGACAAATGAGCCACATTCTTTAACTGCCTCCTTCGTAAGATCGAGTGGCAAACACGTAATTACGGCGAGCTCGTAGAAACAGAGCGGACGGAATACAAGAAACGTAGCCTCCAAGACTCTCTTACAATCTTGGGGCTTCATTTCCTTTACATTCTCGACCCTGGTCATCATATGACCGTATAACTCGGACAAGCCAGGAGGCATCTCTCTGATGTGCTCGATAGCGTACCATCCATATACCGTTTCAAGGACTTTAAACGCGAGAGCCACCCACAAAAAGGTGTTTTCAGCTCGTTGGCGGACTTCATGTGAGACCTCAGCCAAAACGCTGTCATTGTATCCTTTTCTGCGCTTGAGGATAGTGAGCTTGTGGTCGATGTATGCGTTGACAGGTGCTGCCAGACGTTGGGTATCCAACTCGACAAAGGTCTCCGAAGCGTCCGGCGAATCGGTGCCCGGATCCTTGAGCTCAGTAAGAACGTCAACTTCTGGACGCCCAGAGAGCAGCCATTTCACCTTCTGAGAGAGAGTAAGGGAAGTCGAAATGAGATGAATAAGGTCTGACCGCCCGTGTGCACATTCGTCAAGTGCGTCAACCGCAAAGTACACTGGTGACAACCGAGGGTCTCTCAACATATTCCGAAACGCCTCGGACAGGGCGTAGAATGCATTTTTGTCCTTGAAGAGATCGGCGCCTGACTCCTTGTATTTCTGAAGTAAATGTGATATGAGACATGGCTGCTGAAGAAGGAGAAGCCAGATTAAAGACCGAAGGACGGCCGTGGCGTTGTTTAGAGCTGTATCGGTACCTTGACAGAAGAAAAAGGAAAGCGCTGGTGCCAGGGCAACGGGTTGATGGGAGAGTTGGCGGATGAGGCCAATCATGAGCATCGTCTTTCCCGTACCGGCGTGTCCCTTTATCCAAAGCAACCGACGCGACGGGTAATCGGGTCCGCTATCTTCCCAGTTGGTGAATGCTGTATATTCCGGGGTGCGAAGGATCCACTTGTACGCGTCGTCCAGCAGCTCATCCTTATTCTTCTCGATCCGTTCCATATCGTGTTGCGGGTCAACAACGCGGAGATCTCTGCGGCATGCTGACTCGATATCATCCCTACGGGCGTCCTTTTGCAACGAGATGAAGTCTCGAATGTCCTGATGGATGTCGCCGAGTCGCGTCTCCATTCCCTTAGCATGCTTGACGAGCTCCCCTAGGGCAGTCTTCGTCTGTTCTTGGAAGTATTGGGCAGCATCGTTCTGAATAGTGGCCTCTATGTCGGTAACGAGCTTCAGATCGCCGTCCCAATCATCCAAATTCAGCATGCCGCGAAGGAAGACGAGACCTTGGTTGCGATAGTAAGAACAGACGCTTTTCATCTGGTAAAAAAGAAGAGCTTTGTAGAGCTCGACAACCCTCTCCTCCAGCTGGTACAAAACTGCTTGGAAGTCGTTGCCGGTGGAAACGTTATTTTTGTTCAAGAGATGTTCAGTCAAGGCGCAATACCAGTCCATTCTGGAGATAACGTGGGCAATTCCGGCAAGATTTGATTTTGTCGCTTGGGCAGGATTCCGGAGGATCTGGGCGTTTGTTAGAAGACCTAAGGGAAAAGGACGTTTGAAAAACGATTGCTCACTTGCAACCCAAGGCAAACGCCGGCCCATGGAAGCGCAGCCGGTGCAGCTTGCGGCACGCTTCGGAGTACCAGGTCGACCATCTCCTTGGCTGACAGGATGAAATCGGCAACCTCGCCCACTCCAGTCGTTATCCTGGAGGCCTTGGATATCTTCTCCTGTCCCTTCTGAACCAATTCCCTCATATGCATTTGCCGCGTGGTTGGATCCTTTAGTTTGGCTGAAACGTCGGCGGCGGAGAGCTCAGGTGTCTTGACCCCGAGAACTTGTTCCAGGGTTTCCACATACGATAGGACGAGCTCTGCATCGTTCCTTTCAAGGCCGTCGTACGCGGCATTCCACAGTCTTTGGGACGCGGAAAGCACAGGGGTGGGTTGCTCTATGTATTCGGTCGCCACTGGCTTGGGTGGGGGTTCGATGAGCGAGGCTAAAGACGGAGCTTGCGATGCTGTGGCCGGCTGGTAAGGGTCTGTTGCTATCACCTCTGTGCTAGGTCGGGTTGCCTGAGCGTCGGCGGCAGATAGGGAAGGAGGAGCACATAACTCTCTCGCGACGATGGAAGGCGTTCTCGATCCGTGTTTGGCGTTTCCTTGATCGGAGGACCGGATGTCTGTTAGAGAATGTAAGTTACGAAAAGGCTTTATCGATACGGCGCCGAATCTCAACATACCCGTAGACTGCGTGGCAGACGGAGCCGGTAAGGCTGGACGACCCTTGAACCATTCGCCCAACCTTTTCCGCAACTTCGATTTCTCTTTAGTAGGCATAGCTTTAACGAGGATATTTATCGCGAATATGAGGTGCCATTGCAACTGCAATGACGATGTGAAGTCGACAGTTGCATTCCGCGCGCGGGTTATCGTGGATAGGAACGGAAGGCTGCGGTGCGGCTGGCTTGATTGGCTGTCGATCGTCCACGAGGAAGCTGTGGCGGTGCTATCGACGAATGACAGCAAAGTGCTTCCCTTTTCGTTGCGAGACAAGCGGCGCAAAATCAACCAAAGGGTGTGCCCGTGAACCCAACGCACCGACGGATGTATCGGGAACATCAGCGACACGATGTTCTGATCCTGATTCTGCGCACGAAGGGCCGCGGGCGGGGCGACGCGCCGAGCCCGTCGTGCCCGCAGTCGCTGGGGTTCATGTACCGAGGGTTCTGCTATGTCTCAGATTGGCTGGCGCTGCATCTGGGGAGAGAAGTAGCCGACATGGCCTTCTCCACCCCACTCTCAAGTTGGCGAGTGTGGGGTTGACGTGGCGCGGGGCGTGCCGCACTTCCAGGATTTACCGGCGCGATCTTGAACGTGACACATGCACGTCTCCCCAGGCTCGCAAATATACTCGTGCCGCCGCGCCGGTAATCCCACACTGAATCTCTATCTTTATCTGGTGCTTTAGCGCCTACTCGGTACCAATGATCCACCTTGCAGCTCTCTCCAGTGGTAGTTGCGTTTTCCATGGGTGACAGGTCGCTGTGGTCGTATGGATTGGGTGGACTCGAACATTCGAACCTTACTGGTGAATATTCTAATCTGGAGATATTTTCCGGCGTAGAAGCAACCTGCGAGGGTGAGGGGCCGGACGTACTGGGGTCTATTGTCCGCCCGCAATCCTAGTTATATAGGACTGATAGTAAAGATGGGATGGGGATTAGTTACTGATAAAACCCAAGAGTGCCAAAAAGCCTACCTTAATTATGTTTTTAACCAGCGTTTTAAACCTGCGTCGTTAATGACGTTATGCCGCCCGTTTAATTAAGGCCCTCCGGATTTGCTGGATCTCCGATGGTAACATACTAATCGTTATGCCCTAGACAGTAGAGAGGGCATATATAGCCGAATCCACACGGTAAGAAACTGCAAATTACATTTCCTTGAACTGCTACTTTCCTTTTTCCCTCTGGTAGTTATGGACCAGATGTAATTTTCTCTTTATATTCGTAGGTCCGTAATAGGATTACCTAGGTTTTGCTTGGACTGCTGCAAAGTTATACGGGTAGTGGCTATTTCCCATGTAATTATAAAACCGCTCTTCGCTTACTCCGAGCCTTGCTCCTGTTTTGCCTCGAACTCCCTGATGCGCTGCCGGCTTATGGCCGGTTCCTTCTCCCAAGACTTTTCACTGTCGGGACGACCCTTCCATCTTACATAATATTCGACCTTCCCGCGACGTCTGCGCTTGTTAAGCAATTCCACGCCCAAATCGTTCCCTCTGTAATCCCGGTATGCCTTATTGAAGTCGTTAACCAGTTCAGCGCTTATATCGGCCGGTATCTCCCACGTGTTGTGGTTGTCAGCGTAGTCCTTCCATTTCACAAGGTATATGGCTTTTCTTCCTTGCTGCCACTTCGCAAGAAGCGCTTCGACCTCCCATATGTTCTCCTCGTCGATTGCAGGAGGCCTGCTTGCCGCTCCCTGATCGCCAGGCGTTATTTGCTTCTGAGGCGCAGTATCGATGCGCAGATCGGGATGTACCATCTCTATTGCTACGGTGGACCGTCTCGAAGCTTGTATACTTTCGGCCATCTCCCTTTCTTGCTATGAACCTTGGTCGCAGCACGCGGTAATTACATACGTTGCAGCCGTAGAGCTATACGGCTCGGAGGACGTTGTTTGGGTATTAGAAAGATTTCTGACATGCATTTCCCCCAAAGTAGCCTGGGAGGTTTCGTGGCTGCCGTAAGCCAATTCGCCAGCGCCAATCTGATACGGTTCATTCCCGGCGGAGTTCTTGACGCCAAGATCATGGCATAGGGACATCAGAGAATAACAGTGAATACTAGCGTTAAGGACTGGGTTTCGAGCACTCCTTTTTATCTTCAAAGACTCGAATCGAAACTTCGGCCTTTGGAGTCGAGGAGATACGGTAGTTCCTGGTCGCACGTCTCAGCTAGATATATCTCAATTCTTTCAGAACAAGACCGTTTACGTCCGTCCTATTCGCACAAGGTAGGGCCAGTCCCGTTTCCACGCATCCTGGAGACGAGGCTAACAGCGAGTATTCCTCACGGAAAAATCAGCGGATAGGCAAATAAAATTTATTAAATTATTTTCTCGTGATATGCCATCCAATCATGCATCGTGACCCTCGTATCGTACGTCTTATGATACAATTGTGTTGTTAAACCCTTTCAAACGCTGAACCTTTACGCCGCGCCAAATGCGGAGATCAAAACATCACATAGCAACTTCAATAAGTCTTGTGGCGTTTACCGGAGTAGGCCCTATCATCCGATTAGAAGAGCTGTCATAAAGCAGAAACAGGAATGGCAATACTCACCTTTCTTGCAATATTGCCTGGTGGCTTGGTAGTTTGGGACTGAGGCTGTGAGCGTTTGGTCGCTTGGTAGATGAGGAACGAGCCCCTCGTATTACGCATCCGCATGCTGGAGGCTAGGTTGGCTAGTGCGGCGACTGTAGTGGAGGACTGTTTAAAGCTATTGTTGCGAGGGAGAGGGGCACGGGGATAGCGTTGTATCGAGTCGCGACGCTGTAACGCCTCCCGGCGCGGTAGAGAGGTTCTAGTTGACGTCCTTTGCTTCAGGGACGGGCGCTGGGCCTTTTCATGGGATTGAGAGGGTAACGAGTCGGGACGTAGAGTAGTTCTACTTGATCCTCTTTGCATCAAGGACGGCCGCTGAGGTTTTTCATGAGCCTGAGAAGACTCATAGGGGTATGTCACCAAGTATAGGTGATCCATGATGTGCAGTATTCTAAGATAGTTGCATCTGGGGATGGACTAATGACAATTTGTGATTGATATCTTGGGCTGATTTCTTTCTGCTGCACCTGAACTACGATAAGGGGATGGCATTTGGGTTAAATACCATTTCCACTAAGCGTACTTTACATTTCCCATCTGCTTTTAAAGTTTGGTACAGCCAAGACTAGTCGCGTGGTTTTGGTGGACACGAGAAGTGTCTTCTCCTTTCTGTCGTTTCGCGGCTTCTTACATCATAGCATAGGTATGACCGGGTGAAAACGTCCGGCTGCTAGTGCGGGCATACCGTGGCTTGGTGAAGAGATCTGGCAGCCTGTAAAGTAGGGCGGACGGGAGCTGTAATAAAGGAGATCTTGATCCTCTGGAGTTCTGTTCCAGTGCTACAGCTAGTTGAAGTTGCGAGCTCATACAATTGCGCTTTCATCGAGATCGCCTCCTCTCTAGGCACTCAGAACGCCTCGCCATGACGTCAAGATGGGTCCCGACATTAGCATGACTTACCCGGCACCGGCCCGTACTTAGGCCCGTACTTAAGGCGCCCACTATTTACAGTGCGTAGCACAAGGGCCCCAGAGGTCATCCGGTCATGTCTCCGCACAACTGATGTTAGATTGTCTTCCCGCGAAGATTCTCGATATCGAGATCCCTTTTGACTGGAATGGTGCGGCCCCGAATCGATTTGTCTCATGCACCTCCATTGCTTTGCCGCTATCTTCCGATTTCCCGCCAGTCGATCGGGTTTGTTTGATAAGCCTTCTCGAGTCCTTAATCGAGTGCTCGTACCACCCGCGTTGCACAGCCACTGAGAAGCCGTCAAAGGAGCGTAATGGTGGCTTGTGAGATCAACTTCCCCGTAACTCCTTCATCGAAATGATAAATGGCTATCAATAGTATGGCTAGTATTTAGGAACCTTTGAAAGAATGACGTAATAAGGTAGATTGCGCGAATAAGATTGTCAGAACGACCATCGACTCAGTAACGCCTTTGTTTATGCCATTACCAGATCCAGAGAGTTGCACCGCCTTGAGGCATGCTCGCCAGGGCGGTAGCGGGATTTAAGGGACACGAAGATGAATTCACTCGACGTGCCTCGATTTGCGCCGATACGGCTGGCTTATGTCTCCAGATGTGCAGCGTTGACATATAGAGTTAAGACGCTTCAGCATTTTGTGTCGGTGAATACTGTGTGTTACTACGAGGAGCTACAGCGCTGAAAGCCCAGGGCCCGATGTCTTTACAGTGTTAGAGTGTATTCTTAAATGCCAACTGACTGTAGTACCAACGACTCTTTGGACTAGGAGTTAACACCCTCCTGTCAATACCAAATGAAAGCAATAAGAGGTTCCCAAATAACACTTGAGTTCCCTTTTCAAGGCCGCCGCTCGAAGCAGTTACGGGTGCAGTTGATGGGCTTTCAATTGGGTAGAGGGTGATGATCCTAGTTACATGGAGTCACATCAAGTTGAAGGTGGGTTGCCCAGGCAAGAGTCATGACTCGTAATGATACCTCTTAATGATACCTCTTTGTGACCTAACATAGCCTCATCAAAAACGCGATCTAAAGTTGGCAGAAATGTACGTAAATGTCATGGCAGAGGGCCTTGTCGGTTGGAACTTGGGCGTCGAGGAATCAATCATCAAACACTCCATTTCCACTCAATCTTCACTTTGCCCTAACAACTTACTATCTACTTCCCCTCTGAACACTCTAGGCTAACCACATCCACTGACAGGAGACAACAGACAGTGACCAACTATCTTGGGTATGCTGGTCCAACCCAGGACGGACGGCTTAGCATAGGCTACTATTCGCTCGGACTATTTCATGTCTCACAAAGACACGACATGAATGGGCGTATACAGGGAGAACATCATCACCCCAACCTTCTCCAAGGGCTGGCGATGCTCCAGAAGCGAGCGTGCCCGAGCGACGGGCTAGGGGACGTCCCGTCCCGGCGAGGTTGCTAGAAGAGGGTCGGCCCGATGTGCGGCCGTTATTTACCTACTTCAATGCACCGACCCGTGGTCCTCTCACCCACGACACAATGAATGCGTGACCAGTGTGAGATTACGTGCGTGCCAAATGCATCCCAGCGCCGCCCGCCAAGGGACTCCTTCGCAACGCTGTTCCCCCCTTACCGTCCCGACCGCTGCCGCGGCCCAATGCAGGCGTGGCCGGTGAATAGGTTCCCCTCCGGGTCTATCTCACTCCGGTCCTTCTGTACTCGGTGGGGAGAGCTACTAGCTACTTGCGGTCCAATGGCAGAGTATAGAGAGAGAGGTGAGCAGCGGCGGCCGCCCAGCCTCGGGCGAAGCGGGGAAAGGTTCCTTCCGTGGGGCAATTTAGGAGGGTTCTCGGGACTTTCCTTGTTGCTGGAATTGCTATAACGCTAGTAAGCGGGACACTAATGCGGCTCCGGGAGGGTGTGATAGGAGGCAATCCGGTTCAGCTGACGAGGCACATACATCAGAACGCAATCTTATTGCGAGACAGATCAGACTTCGGTACCTCCCCTCAGAGCGTAAAAATGAAATCAAACTCGACCCTGGCGGAGACATGAGAGTATTGTAGGGTCCAGTGTCAGGTAATATAGTGAGTGTATGTGGTATCCCTTGAATAAAGTTATTATTACGAAGAACTACAAATATTCTATGCATCGAAAGACGCCTATTATAAAGCATGGCATTTCCAGCGTGAAAGACAACTCTCGAGGCCCCGACGAACGCCGCGCCTGTGTGTATTTGTTGAGCACCTAGATAAATCAGATAGCCCAAGTCACAGAGAAAATTGCTACCGAAGGACGCCGGAAACCCTAAACGAGCACAATAGCGTCTAGAATACTTGTGCCCGATACATATATACGCACACCGCGTATGCATTCTCACAAAAGCCTACGAGAGCCTCGGCAGGGTCTCGCTTTGAATCTCGTCATCGATCAACAGGTCCGCATCCTCCTCGTCGCCGGGGTCGCGCGTGGGGACGGCGAGGTAGCCGTCGTCGTCTTCTTGGAGGTATACTATATTGTACCACGGGTCAGACCTCCCTTCGGCGGAACCATAAGTTGCGATGAGGGGGGCTACAAAGCGGGTGAAGGGCAGAGTGTAGGGGGTTAGGGGAACGAGCGAAAGAACCTACAATGCGGCCTCACGAACAGGCTTGCGAAGAGCGCGAGCCCGAATATCGCGGTGAGGAGCACGAAGAAGGCTTGGGGGAACGTCTCGACGGTGGCGGCGTACAGGCCGTTGAGGATGATGGGCGACACGACGCGGCCCAGGGCGTGCAGCAGGCCGAGGGCACCGAGCAGCGAACCGACGCGCTCGGCCGGCACGTGCTTAGTGATGGCGCTCTGGATGACGGCGCTGCCGATGCCACCGAAGGCGGCCACGACGCCGCAGAGGATGAAGAGGCCAGGCGTGCGCACAACGGCGTAGCCCACGAGGCCGGCCACGTCGCTGACGAGCGCTAATCGTAGCAGCCAGATGTCGAGGCCGTCGGCGCCCGCATTGGTCTCGGCGGGGGCATTTTGCGGGTCGACGCCGAGCTGCCGCTGGCGCCGGCGCATCGGCCCGATCCGGAACACGTAGTTGACGGCGGGCATGAGGCACATCAGCACGACGACGCGAGTGAGGCTGGTGATGGACACGAAGCGCGACGCCTCCAGCGTGCCCCAGTCGAACAAGTACTCCGAGTACAAGATCGTCACGGTCCCCGCGCCCATGGCCGTCGAGAGGACGATGGTGTCGATGGCTGCCAGAAGCATTATATTCCGTCTTAGGGCACGATTTCCGCGCCCACTGGGCGCGAGGATCTTGAGCGGCGCGAGAGGGTTGGCGCTCAGAAGAGCGGGGAGCCACGTGCCCCTGCTCATATGGTCGTTCAGGAACCTGGCGGCGCGCGGACCGGCGAATCTCGAGAGGTAGTTAGGCAGACTTGATCGGAGCTCGTTCGTGGTGGCTGCTTGCTCGGCGTCGTACTTTTCACGTGCGAGCAGCTGACGCTTCTTAGACAGAGACTCGGGCGTTATGAAGTAGACAAAGCTAATAAAGAAGACATGGCAGCCGAGGGTGACATAAAAGATAGAGAGGAGGGTGCCCGTCCACTTGACGAAGTAGCCGGCAAGGATCGGGCCAAAAGCGAGGCCGGTAAATAGACATGCGTGCAGGTAGCCAATATAGACTCCGCGCTTCGACGGGGGTGAGCAGTCGCTCGTGTATGAGTGGCTCAGGAGACTTCCAGCGGTGAAAGAACCCGTAATGCCGTCGAAAAAAGAACCCAGAATCAGCCACTTGTAGTCAATGGTGTCCGGGAACCTCGCCGCAAGGATGGTAATGATCTCATTAAGCACACCACCACAAGATGCGATCACCATCAGCTTCTTCCGGCCATAACGGTCGGATAGGGAGCCCAGCTTGGGCGCCGTCAACGCGCTTAGCACGCCCGTCAGCACGCTCGTGACAAGCGTAAACGCCGCAACGTCCTTCTGGACGCCGGGCACATTGCACTGCGGGTTGTCGGAACCCAGGATCACCGGGGTGAAGGTGAAGGTTGGGTCAAGAAACTGCCGGTCAGCAAAGTACTGGCGACATACGAGGTCGACAACTCTACCGGACAGCCGCTTGTGTTAGCCCCGTGGCCCGCGCCTTCTGCATTGGATTTGCAGAGATATTTGCTTACAAATTAAGTTTCGGGACGAGAGATCCGCCGAAGGCGAGCGTGAAGAGAAAATACGGTCCAAGCAGCCAGTACACGGACGGTCTCTGCCACCACGGCAGGGCTGCAAACTCTGCAAATCCATCCCAGTTCCTCTTTCCCGCCCCGTCAGTACTGTCCTCTAGTTCTCCGGCGCCCGCGCCGATCAGGGGTGTCGAATCCGACGAAGAGGGTTCATATATTTCTGCATCTATGAGCCGGATCCGCCCACGGGCATGTCTCCCCGGGTGCCGTTCGCTCGTCATCGTTATCGACAGCGTTCTCGTAGTGTCCGTGTCGCCTTCGTCTCCGTCCTCCTTATTAGGTTTGCTCCCTGTTCCCGAATTTGTCTTAAGAGAAAAGTCTTCAGACGATGCGAACTTCCAAGCGCCGGGAACAGAACTATGATATCCAACCTCTCATTGGGGTCTTCGTCGGCGCGACTGCGTTTTTTATCTCTGTATTCAAAGTGTAAGTGACATAGGTTGGCGTAGCAAGCAGATACTCAAATCATACCTTTGCCGGCACAGCGCTGCGCCCTCTTGACCACGACTTCACTAAACTGCAGGACTATCTAGACGACCTCAAAATTTTGGTGGCAGCGCTGGCGAGACTTTTATGAATTTCGTTCCATGCCTGGGAGGGCTAATCAAGATATAATTTACAATGATGCCTGAATGATGCATCGTGAGCAGAGAAGTTCCTAAGTACACTGCCTCAGGGATGTTCGCTGCAGCTGGATATCCTCAAAAGCCTATGCGGATCTCTGCGCGCGAATGGTAGTGGGCCGTATATAATGGGCTTGATTGGGGCCCCTGGGACGCTGGTATCACAGCTTAAGCCCAGCTCGGAACTTTCGGGTTCCCCAACATTCATCGATTTGCGATTACAAATCAATCCCGTTCGACATTGATTACGGCTAACTTCATCTTTGTTGATCGGATTGAGATACCCATTTTAAAACGTAGGTCTACGTACACATGCATGTACTCTGCATCATAGACTCGTAAACCCCAATGAATTGGACGGCATGCGACTTGTTTTTGGACAATCCCAAGGCAGCATATCGATGACGCGGGGACGCGTCGTGAGGTGCCGAGCTGATTAATAAGCTGGTCGGGGTGCGGTGCCTATGGGTTTCCGGGGCTCGAAAGTAGCTTGGTTATCACCGACCCCAAATTCTCGCCATGGTATTACGATCCTCTGCCTTCGAGCAAGTTGAAGTGCATCGAAAACGTGATTTTTGGATATCGCTATTTTCAACGGGGATTCATAACCCGTAATGTATTGCTTAATTCCCACTCCAGAGTTAACCGGCTCCTAGAAAAGGGGTACCTACATGTAATTGTACCGTTTTTTGAGCATCCATCATATACAGATCTATAGAACATACTTCCTCATACAGCAAAGGCGTTTTCGGGTCCGGCAAAAAACTTCTTCGACTCGGCGCATCTCTCACTCTTGCAGCCGGGACACCTCAGGCCCATCTGGTACGAGCATGCGACGCCGCCGTCAAGGTGGCTCTTAGCAATATCCGCGAGCGTTTCAATGAAAATCGGGTTGCCGTTTAGGCTTTCTATCCGCCTGACTGTGTCTTCGTGACCAGACTCCCCTATTACCTCCTTGTCCAGCTCGTAGAGGGTCTCGATGTGATCCGATGTGAACGCGATCGGGATCAGGACCAAGTCTTTCTGTCCCTTTTTAATGTACTCCTCTACCGAGGTTTGCGTTTGAGGGCCCAGCCACGCTGAAGGGCCAACTTGGGACTGCCAGCATAGCCGGTATGGGTTAGAGAATTTTAGGCGCTGCATCACGGCATAGACCGTGGCAGCAACTTCTGCGGGATACGGGTCACCTTCGACTATATTAGCAACATTCCTTGCTAAGAGGGGTTATTCAAAACTTACCCCTGTTTACCACGCTCATGGGTAGGCTGTGAGCTGAGAACAGGAGTACTACCTGGCTTCGTCGCTCTTCCGGATACTCCGCCAACGTCTTCTCGATGTTACTGGCGAAGGTCTCGATAAGCCCCGGGTGCGCCGGCCATCGGTCGATGACACTCCATTTGATAGTGCCGGACTCAGCCTTTCCTTCTAACCGTTGGCGCCACTTCCAAAGCTCGTTCAGACTGCTTCCCGTGGTCGAGCAAGAATATTGCGGGTACTGCGTGAATGCGACGGCTCTGCCTCCCTTGCCATTACCGAACCCGTTGGCGAGCAAATTATGGTACATCTCCTCGGTCAGAGGATTGGCGTAGCGAAACGCGACATATGGCTTGTGTGGCGCGGTCTCCGGCGATACCTTGTCGAGAACTTTGCACATTTCTTCGCTCTGATATTCGGACCATTTCCGGATGGGCGAGCCTCCTCCTATTTCAGCATATTGTTTCTGGATCTTGGGCGTTCTTCGGCGGGATAATAATGGGCCGAGGTAGTTTTGCATGCGACCTAGCGGTATGAGGTCTCCGTCTGACTAGAAACTCGTCAGAGTTACGACACAGCAGATAGAGCAGACGGGCAGTCTCACAAACAAGCGGCTCAAGAAATCCCCCACTTCGTCAGTAGTCGAGGGGCCGCCCATATTCAGGAATACCATCGCAGTCGGTCCCTTTGATCCGGCTGCATTTTGCGTAACCGGCGGCACTGGCGTCCCGAATGACCTCGTCTGTAAGTGTCTGTTCCTGGGTATCCATAGCGACTGAAGTGCCGGAGACGTAGAACTTGGAGGTGCAGTTCTAGCTGCCTTGCGCGAAAGCTGCGCAACGGAGTGACGAGCCGTCATGCCGTGCGCTTCTCTTTGCTCTTTCGAATACACGTCTCAGTATGTCCCGGATTGTGTAGATTGATGAGCATACACGAAAAGTTGAAGGGGGTGTAATAGGCGGGATATCACTGGCCCGATAACAAGCCAGATCTTATGATTTCTCGATTAGCCGCATCCATCGATGACAGCATAGGCAATTGATACTTAGAGTCTAACCTAATCCCGGTCAAGCTCGGACTCGGCTTTCCGACAATCCGGTCGGTCCCCTTGCACCCCGAACTCTACATACGTAGTGCAGCCCTGGAGGTGTGATATAGTTCCAGTGCCAGGGCAAGCTCTATCTGGCGCGGTTGATTTAGAGAACTGGAGCAAGTCACCTGAGGACGTGACTGTCTCCTCTGAAGCTCCACCTTGTGAAACGCGTTAGACCGCGACGTCTGCCTGATTTGTGCCCTTCCTGAGATGCTTGGCGTGCAATTAATGCTACGAGCTGAAAAGATACACTGTCTATTGAGCGCTCATACCTTTTGGTTCGATTCCGTTTACACCAAATCCCTTTGAACCGCTGCGCTCATTTCCCGCTGCATACTATACCAATTGACTCGGCAGTGCGATGGCGGATCGGGGTGATCATGAGAGGCGTGACGAGGAGGAAGAGGAAGAAGATGAGCTCGGTGAAGCTGTATGTTTATACGTCTTGACGTATTTTGAACGAGGCGCTGAATTTCACCTAGGACTACAAAGCGCAAAAGGATGCCGTCATATTCGCCATTGAAGTCAGCAAGTCTATGTTGGAGCCGCCCCCACCCTCACACGACAAGAAGGCCGATAGGGACTCCGCTATATCCGCAGCGCTGAAATGCGCATATCAGTTAATGCAGCGGCGCATCATCTCGAATCCGAAGGATATGATGGGCATCATGTTCTTCAACACCGAGAAGACTAAATATCGAGATGAGGAGACCGGCCACAACAACCTCAGCTATCCGCACTGTTATGTCTATATCGATCTCGATGTGCCGTCAGCAGATGATGTGAAGGCTCTTAAATATCTCGTAGAAGAGGGCGAAGACCCCGAAGAGATCCTTGTTCCGTCCGAGGAGAGAGTCGTCATGTCATCTTTGCTCTTCTGCGCAAATCAGATGTTTCTTACGAAAGCGCCTAATTTTGGGTCCCGAAGGCTTTTCATTATCACTGACAACGACGACCCTCATCCAAATGACAAGGGGGCTAAAAACTATGCATCCATCCGCGCGAAGGACCTTTATGACCTTGGTGCCACCATCGACGTGTTCCCAATCAGTCGAGGTGATGCCAAGTTTGACCTCGCCAAGTTCTACAATGTGATTCGCCCTCTAAGCCCGCGATTGATCATCGGAAGCTGACATGCGTAGGATATAATATTCCGCGATCCGGCAGCCGAGGAAACAAGCTCTTATCAGGTTGCGACCTCCAAGTCCGGCGACGGTCTGACCCTGCTCGGTTCGTTGGTGTCCAACATCAACTCTAAGCAGACCCCGAAACGGGCATACTTCACAAACATGCCCTTCGAGCTTGGGCCGGGACTACAAATCTCGGTCAAGGGATACCATATAATACAGAAGCAGGCTC
The DNA here is from genome assembly GCA_004154915.1 of Monosporascus ibericus. Classification (NCBI taxonomy): domain Eukaryota; kingdom Fungi; phylum Ascomycota; class Sordariomycetes; order Xylariales; genus Monosporascus; species Monosporascus ibericus. The sequence goes on along the minus strand of QJNU01000687.1, from coordinate 20,797 downwards.
CGGCGAGGAGTTGTTACGTCTGGCTTGATGGCGAGAAGGCGCAAATAGCCGTGAGCCACACCGCCCGCATTGCCGAAGACAGTGCTAGGACAGTCGAGCCAGTAGAGGTCCAGAAGGCGTATAAATTCGGAGGGGAATATGTTCTGTTCGACGAGCAGGAACTGAAGGACGTTAAGAAATTCGGTACACCGATCATCCGCATCATAGGCTTCAAGGATCGGTCACTCTTGAAATTTTGGGCTTCCCTGAAGAAATCCATTTTCATCTTTCCCAGCGAGGAAGGCTTCGTCGGATCCACTCGTGTCTTCTCGGCCTTATGGCAGAAGCTACTAAGGTCCAACAAAATCGGCATTGCTTGGCATATTACCAGGAGGAACGGTAACCCTCAGCTGGTTGCCGTCATACCTTCGAAATCCCAGTCTGACAAGAGATCCGGTACCCCATTCCTACCCGCTGGACTATGGCTTTATCCTATTCCAACGGCCGACGACGTCCGCGAAGGTCCTGATGTGAAAGGGGCGGTGCGGACAACGGATGAGTTGACTGATCACATGAACAGTATCATCACGCAATTGCAGTTACCTGGTGCAAATTACAACCCGATGAAGTATCCCAACCCGGCACTGCAGTGGCACTACAAGATCCTCCAAGCCCTTGCCCTGGAAGAAGAGGTTCCGGAGAAACCCGAGGACTCGACCGTGCCCAAGTACCGTTCAATTCACAAGAGGAGCGGCGCAGCCATCCAGGAGTGGTCGCAAGTAGCCGACAACATCCTAGAGAAGGTCAAGGAGGAGAAAGCCATCAAGCGGGACCTGGAGGACGAAGAGGAAGAGGACCAACCCAAGCCGAAGAAAGCAAGGACAGCAGCGCCCAAGAAAGGCGGGGGCGGCATAACAGATGCCGAGCTGAAGAAGAGGAACAAGGATGACACGCTGGCGAAGCTCACGGTAGCCGAGCTCAAGAACGTGATGGGCGAGCGGGGTCTCGAGACGAAAGGTCTCAAGAAAGATCTGCTGGAGAGGCTGGAGCAATGGATCGAGGATAACTTGTAGTTCTGGAAGACGAGACGTATGCGTACTTTCTGGGTGTAAGGGGTGGTTAATGGCGTCTGTACGGTGTGATACCTAAGTAGCAAGACTCATGATAATGCGATCAGGATTGTAAGCTCCTAAAGGTCACACGACGTCGATTTCTGCCTCCGGCAACGGAAGCTTCATGGAAAACAATGCGGAAAATAATAAGCGCACAGATATAAGCAGCGAAGCAAAACACTTTCTTTACCAATTGTCTGAGCAACCTCCAAGTGGATACGGCCACTAGACTAATAGTCTTTGAATTCTATAGCACTTCAGGTACCGGTCGTCTTTGCCCCATCGCCCACATCTACGCCTCTGTACATTCTATTCCAATATCAGCGTGGGATAAGTTTGCCAAGGGGCACGGTAGGTTCTAGCTACATTGATCCACCTTGCTCCTCTCGAACTTACGGAGCAACAATGTTATGAAGGTAGGCCGAGCCACATCTATATTTAATAGATACCGGTACCTGGACCCGACCTAACTGTTAGTGGTGTTTCTATGGCCGGCATTTTCCTTCAGAACCCCTCGAAGACTTCCTTAGCATCGGCCAATAATTTATAATTTCCGGGTAAGAGTTAGACCCCAGATCATTACATGTCCACTCTTGTATCCCATGTAGTTTTATTCTACCCCCTTCTAGCACATGTGTAGGTAACTTATCCAAGGCTCGAAGCTTGGGCTTCGGTGGCCCTTGGTGCCTGCCTGAAAGATTCAGCTTAGATCCACTAGCCACATATTCGCACAGCCACGTTGTCTTAGATGATTGAGGTGGGCAATCGCGCATCCAACAGCGCGTGCTTCCAGCTCCACCCGTCAAGCAACCAACCCCCCCCCCAAAATCGCGGTTGCGCAGTGCATCCAGCCTTCCCACGCGATTGATCGCGCCGACATCGACGGAATCTCAGAGTACAATATCGTCGACCGTCGCGACCGATCTGTCTCATCAAATTCACCATGGAAGCCTTGTTGGATTCCCAGCAGCAGCGGGGAAATCACGTCTGCGGCTCAGTCGATGATCTCCAGGCCCAGCTGCACAATTTCCTACTCTCTAAATCATCTGACACACGCGCCGAACATGTGTCGCTCACGTTCGAGCTTCGTTATAACGCGATATTCTACCTCACAGCCGAACCTGAAAACGGCAGCGCCGACAACGCGGACCCCGCGCAACCCCGGTCCCAACCACCGCCGTCACAGCAGGTCACGAGAACTTTGACTGCCTCCGAAACGATCCAGAGCCAGCCTTCCGATGATCCGGTCCTCCAGAAGGCCGTTGCGAAGCATGTCATCGGCAGAATTAACACGGTCGATAACAGTTCGTGGATTGTACGGCAGGTGGCTCGAGGTGCGCAAGGCTGGACATTCACGTACATATGCAAGGACTCTCATCAAGCTTGGACCCGGGCGAACGCGAAGAATCCAGAGCGACCAGTTATCGGAAGCTTCAGCGGCAATGGAGGTTTGGATCCGATCAACCTATGTAAGATAAGACGGAAACCCATCTCTTCATGTAACAGCCGAAGTAGCTAATCCCATCTGCCAGCTCGACCCGCCTTCGATTGTCGCGGAACCCTCTCTATTGCCTTCTCGAAGTCCCGCAGAGCGGTTATAGTACAATACGATCACACCCTTCTACACAAGACGGTTGGTCAGCTGGTCGAGCTCCTTGCGCCTGCTCCTGTGCCCGCGCCCGTCAATGGCATGAGCACCCGAACACCAAAGGCCAAACGACCACCCCCAGCCGAAGGTGAGGAAGGAAGCCGCAAGAAGCGTGCCGGGAAGAAGGGCAAGGCCCCGGAGGCTCCCATGGCGGTGGAAGATGCATCCGCGACGGATAGCCAGCAAGCCGTTCAGAGTGGCCCTGAGAATGGAGCAACTCCCCAAAGCAGCACTGTTCAGGCGCCTGGTTTTCTGAATGTCCCCCCTGCGGAGGCAGCGCGCCGGAGGGAGACAGCCGTCAGCCTTTTGACTAACAAGGGAATCGATCCAGCAACCCTCTCGGCTGAACAATTCAACATCTTCGCAAACCAGGCTCCTCAATTACAGGAAGCCTCGCTGGAGATGTTAGCTAAGTACGGGGCGGAGAAACTACGTATTGTTCATCCAGACGATAAGGACCAAGCTGGATCCGCGAGTTCTACTCCTGCCCAAGCGCAGTCGGCAACTCCTACTCCTGCGGTGGGTAGTGCTGGCGCAGCCTCAGCGGTAGACACGCCTACGAAGAAGAAGCGGAGTTCGAAGAAGAAATCTGACGCCGCTGCGGCCGAAGTCTCTATTGGCGACGGTGCTGTTATATCGGTAGAGCAGAACGGGGAAGTGGGCACCACATCTTCTGCCCTCGAGCCGCCCGTCAAGCCGCAGGCGAAAGCCAAGAGAACCCGTGGTGCTTGTATTATTTGCAAGCAGAAGAAACTGAAGTGCACCAAGGAGCACCCTGCCTGTTCGGTCTGTCAACAATCAGGGGAGCAATGCGTCTACGCGGCTCCCAAGCCCCGAAGGAAGTCGGAAAAGTCCGCAGAAGTAGTAGCCGAACAAGAAGATTCCGACGTGCCAGATGAGGCACAGCAACGGGAACAGTTCCAATACGAGACACAGGCGTCGATGCCGGCACAGTCACCGGCGCCGCAACCGGAAACGCAACTGGCGCCGCAACTGGCGCCGCAACCGGCACCGCAACCGACATCACAATCGGTACCACCCGCAGCGCCTGCCACGTCGCATGTTCCTACAGACCCCGAGAATGAGGAGTTCATCCCGGATCCAAACATTCTGTCAGCACCCATCGAACACCACTCAGCACCACCTATGCAGCCTTCAGATGGCTACTATCCAGGACAGGAGGGACTTCCATATCCTTCGCAAGTGGCAAATACTGACAGAGACTCGATGCCTGGGTTGACTTTCCCACATCAGACTCATGGGGCTACTTCGCATCCGCCTTCAGGGCTGACCTTCCCGCCGGCTCAGAACCCAGCACAGCAGCAATCGACTTACTCGCAGATTGATACTTCAAGCCCTATCAGTCAAGAGAAAGAGCGGCCCCCGACGGCAGGCAGACGCAGCCTGCCAACGGCTCAAATGGAACAGACGCCGGTGCTACCACCCACTATTCCCATGCAAACCAACCACTGGAGCGGTGGTTCGGCAACCCCAGCCCAGGCACCAGCAGATACCGTGTCGCCAACCATGACCCAGCAGACTGCAAAGAGACAGAGATCTCGTAGGTCCGTCGCGGAGGCCCCTCAACAAATGCAAGACAGCATGCAACAAGCCGTGGCTTTGTCTCAAGCTGCAGTCCAAGCACAAAACGAACGGTCCCCAGTAACGACGATGAGATCACCCTACCAGGATGCAGCTACTGCAACCCGTACGAAGTCTCGGCAAGACCACAGGTCTCAAACAAATACGCCCGTGTCTCAAGCTTCTCTCCCTCAACCACCAGTGCAACAACCCGTAGCTCACCAGGGAACAACCGCGTCATATACCGCCAACACAACAGCGAACTCGATTCCCAACTATGACCCCTATGCCAGATACAATACCACGAGCACGAGCAACAACCAATATTCCGGCACAAGTAATGATCATAGCTCGTCCCGGACCACGTATGAGCCGAGTTCATATCATACTAGTTCGCCTGTTACGACATCCGCATCATACTCATCAGCGCCCTCGTACGACTACACTCGAAGTACAACCTCGACTTCGAATAACCCACTGAGCCAGGCACTTAATCCTACTAATGGATATAGTAGTACCAGTAGTTCCGCATCCACTCACTGGCCTGCTCCTCAAGCTCGTAGCTCGCAGACTCAATCCACCAACCCCTATCCCCCAACTCATGGATATAGCAATCCGACTGAGCAGCGCACTTCGACTACTGGCTCTTACAGCCAGGCCCACCCGCAGACCTACTCTTATTCGTCCCAGCAGCCCGCGGCGAACCAGCAGTCCCAGCAGAACTGGTATGGTTTCACCCCCGCGAACAGCAACGCCAACCAGAGCAGCTATAGCAGCAACAGGAGCACAGGGTATGGCGGCGGGACCACCTCGAGCAACCCTGCCCCCTACCAGAGCCAAAGATCTAATGTGTCGGGCTACTCCGGTCACGGCTACGGCGGTTCGGACGAACAGTCCATCTACGACCTGCTGAGGACCAGCGGATCCGGCAACTAGACGGATAGGTACCTTCCTGTTAGGAAGTATCATGACACTAGGATTTGCGCGACTAGTCCTCTTTGTCGAACACGCCACTAGACCAGTGGTCCGCGACTTCCGAATCGTTGCTTCGGCAAATAAGGTCGCGGAAGACCTTTGGTTTGGAGTTCAAGGTGTCAGATTCGGTAAGACGGAAGGACGGAAGGATGGAAAGATGGATGAATTAACTGAGAATGTATTTTTCGTTGATACGACTCGCTACTAGCAGTTACCGGCCATGTTGCCTTGCAGGGAGCCCGCTTGCTCCGCATAAGCGCTCTTGATTTTATGTGTGTATATACCTATAGGACCTTCCCGCTTCCCGTCGCAGCTTTGACGTCGTCATCGTTGCCCCGCGGCACCGAAATTTACAGTTGTAATGGAACGAGCTGGACAGGATCGTCTGGCTGGAATTGCCTCTTTTATATCTGCCGGTGTACACCTTCGGAAATAGGGTTTCCGCGTCGATTGTGTAGGACCTGAGTAATGTCGATGAAATGGATTGGGCTTTCCATGTGAGGACTGGTACTAATGCCTCTCTAGAGGATCACAATCACGAGCGCGTTTCATCACGTCTGATGTTTCGCGAACTGGTGGTCTTACTCGAGATAGCTGTCGGGGGAAAGATGGTCGAGTCGCCAGTCGACTGTCAGGGTTTCAGAACGGTCGTGTGCTTGTAGAGTGTGGTAAACGACGGCGCCTAAGTCCTCAGCAACGGGATGCGGCTTGCAGCTGTCTCTATGAAATGGTTCGAGTCAGGGCTTGTGGTCGTTATCTGGTTCGACGTAAGTTGAAAGCAGGTCTTAACGGTCTGCTTCTAGTGACGCCATCGGTCTTGTCTTAAGGAGCCGCGGAAGTCCGGTGTGGTAGGCTAACCACTATTCCCGCACAGCATAGTTCTCCTGTATTAGTCTGCCCCTGCGTATTGACTGCCGCACCGCGTCTCTTCTAGGACCTGCATATGATGGTGGAATAACTGCTACCAAGACGATGACGAAGCATGGTGTGTAAGGGATCTTCTAGCATTTCGCACGGAGATTACGATTCGGCCCCGGCCTCGGCTGAGGATATTGATATTCCTTCTCCGCTCTTTACAGTCCGGTTGAAGAGACATGATATTCCTTCTCGCCTTTCGGAGTCGAGGTTTGGCGTGCGAGGTATGGTGAGAGACCTAAGAGTGCTGCTGGTATGGTGTCAAATGTTCACTTAACACCCCCCGCGCAACTGAGGCCGTCCAGGGCGAGGAGGCTGGAGTCAACCAAGCCGCACATCTTGGGATGTCATGGCTGAACTGATCATTGCCCTGAGGTGGGCCCGTCTCATCTTCCGGGCCACTCCTGCCACTAGAGCCCGCCTGTCTGCCTCAACCAGTTGATCTGCTCCTCAACGCGGGGGACAGTGTGGAGTTCAAATTTGGGGCTGCATAGGCTATGTATTTGAATCACGCAGATTCTCTAAACTCGATACACCAGTTCAACGAAAAGGAAAGATTCGCCGACGCCCCTGAAGTTGGTATATAAGGCCAGTTCAGAGTGGTACACATCAAGCGAACCCGTCACCACGGCGACTCGGTCGTTCAACGCGATGCCTTAGCACGAGGCGAAGCTGTTTTCAGTTGACCGAGAATGCCGGTTACGGTTTATCGTTGCTTGCCAATGCGCCGGTGATTGGATGGAAGGGAGAGCTTTATGCAAACAAGGCCGACTTCCCCTTGAAATGCCATTGCAGAAACCGGCCAGCAGCTCCAGCGTCGCACATGCCTTGAGCATGTTCTGTTTACTTACGACAACTTCTCGATGTGCGTACTCCTTGTTCCTCCGCGCCCCTCCGAACCCCCAAGCTTCTTCTCTTCCTCGTTCTCCTCGTGACGTCCGCTTTCTTCCGCTGGTCGGTCGTCGTTCTCTTCTGCCTTGTTCCTTGCGATTCTAGTGACGTGGTACGGGGACGCGTCGGTGCGAAAGTTTGTTGTCCTGGGGGGGCCTGATAGGCATTCTCGCCAGTCGGATCCTGAATGGAACCTGGGCCCGGGGATTTCGACGGCCGCTTGATTCTGTTAGAACCAAATGTAGAGCCTAGCTGTGCTGTAGACTGGATCAGGATCATAAGGGGCTGTGACGGTCAACTCCCAGGGCCGCCTTGGTCTCCGCTCATGACCTCGTGATGCTGTAGGCGATCAGGAGCAGCAGGGGATGCGACAGTAAGTTCTCGGCCCCTTCTCGGAAGCAACTCATAGCCTAGTGGTGCTATAGAATGACTAAGAAGATACGGAGGCCGGCGGGGACTGTCTACCGTGGCAAGGTTGGCTAGGTTGTCCGTGTTCGTTCCGGTGGCGGTGGCCGGGGCGATGGTGGCGATGATTGTGTTGAAGCATATCCGTCGCATTGCCAGGTCACAGGGTATGACACTTTAGGAGCGCACCCCCGTTCATCACATGGTCTAAGGGTCAGTGATCCCTGGTCTGTCACGACCGACCCGTAGTAGAAGTGCTACTCTCTCCAGCTGTGTCCGCAACCATACCACTACAACCAACTGGTGCACATTTCAGTACCTCTGCTGCCTGACGGATAGAAATCGGGCCCCTGTGCGCTGTCGTCTGTCTGCGCCTCTCGTCCGGGGCCGATGGTGAAGGCGGACAGGAATCCGCTCCCTAAATATCGACCATGGGGTCGTCTTAGGTTGTTTGATAGAAAGGAATGACTGGCGGAACGGGTGTTGGGCGCCACAGTAAAACAGCGAAGGCGGTTTGCCTTTCTTTGCCCGTCAGCTCAAAATAACCCAGGTCGGGCTACCCCTTCAGCGTGCTCTTCTTGATGCCGTGGATTGCAACGTTTTGATGTTCGGGCGAGGATTCCAGGTTCTGCGGATAAGGGTCGTTTGATGACTGCAGCATAGTTCGGGGGAAGGGTTGCGAAAATCAGAGATAGGCAGTATCCTGTTATTGGAGGTGCTAATGGTCCTCAGTAAATATCCCCTATATACCATAGAGTCCACGATATGCAGCCCATTGCCTTGAATCCGAGCTCGGGAGTCCTACTTCCGCTCGTGCACAAGCCGCCCCCTCACCCAGACCATCGTAGTATTCCGATCATCGCCGGTATACACCCACTTGGCCACGCGCTCGTCCCAGTTCTCCCATCCGAACACGTCCATGTTCCCATAATCTTGCATGTCGTCTTCCGCGACATCGTCGCCCAAGGCGCCCAGGCTCACGAGCTGCGCGTCCCATTCCATGCCGACCCTGAACCCGCCGATTCGGTCCTGGAGCCCCACAACCTCGGCACCGCCCCTCGTCGCCAGGTACAGGACCTCCTCGAAGCTCAACTTGGCCCTCTCGCCCTCCCCGGGCGCCGACGCGTCTTCGCCGCCCCTCCTCTCGCCGCCCATGGCCAGGTGGTTCGACACGAGGGTGGCGAGCCGCGCGGCCTCGAGCACGCTCGGGCTGTAGCCGCCGCTCATGTCGGTGCCGAGGCCGACGGCGATGCCCTTGTCGAGCAGCCAGCGGACGCGGGCCTCGCCGCTCGTGAGGGCGCTGTTGGAGCAGGGGCAGTGGGCGACCTTGGCACCGCGTGCCGCGATGAGGTCGGCCTCGTCGTCGCCGAGGTGCACGGCGTGGGCCAGGATGGTGCGCGGGCCGAGCAGGCCGTGCTCGTCGTAGACGGCCGCGTAGTGACGACTGCGCGGGAACAGCTCGCGCACGAGCCCCACCTCGCTCCGGTTCTCCGAGATGTGCGTCTGCACCGGCAAGCCCGTCTCCCGCTGCAGCCGGCCCAGCCCCGCCAGGGCCCCCTCGCTGCAGGCCGGCGCGAACCGCGGCGTCAGGATCGGCGACACGAGCGCGAAGCCCGGGTCGATCCCCCGGATGTGCTCGATGCTCGCCCGGCTGGCGGCCAGGGCCTCGTCTGCCGTCTCGTCGAGGTAGTAGTCGGGCCCCATCCGGTCCATGCACACGCGGCCGACGAAGGCCCGTTGCCCCATCGACAGGCAGAGGTCTGCCAGCAAGTTCGTCGCCGGCACGTGGATCGTGGCGTAGTAGGCCGCTGTCGTAGTCCCGTGGGCCAGCGTCCGCCGTATGCACCGCGTGTAGACCTTGCGCGCCTTCGAGAGATCGGACAGCGACGCCTCCATGGGGAAGGTGTACGTGTTCAGCCAATCAAGAAGCGTGGATTTGCCGAAGACGCCCACATTGGGATATTGAGGGGCGTGGACATGAGTGTCTGGGTTAAGCGATCAGCACGCGGACGGGCTTTAGGGGAGTAGTATCCGGCGTAGCAATACGTACCGATGAAGCCGGGGAAGAAGAACTGGCCGTCCTTGGCGATCGTCACAGCGACGTCGGCAGCACTCCAACCGAGCGTGGGATACAGGGACATCTCGGCTTTCTTCTGGTCACATTGCGGCTCAATGGCAATAATCTTGCCCGTCTTGTCAACGCATATCGCCGTATCATGGAGATATTCGAGTTCGTCGAGCTTCTTGCTGTGGATAAAAGTGCCTATGAAAATCTGGTTCCTGAGTTCCTTTAACGATGCCATGATGCCGGTACATTCAGCGTGCTCTCTCCCACATATACACACATCACCCGGTATGTGAATACGGAGTAAAGCTCTAGATCTTAAATATTTCGTATAGCAAGTATCTAATTTGGGAAAAGAGGCAAAGCGCAAGTTTCTAAAGCGTTGTGTGATAAAGAAACAGACATCATCGGACACGGGCGACTTCCGGTTATCGCCTGTGATTCCCCCCTGAGGAGAAAAGACAGGCCGCTAAGATAACAAACAGTTTAAGCCGAGCCCAGCCCCTGACTAACTTAACGTTATCAGTAAGACCAGGAAAAAGAAGAAAAAGAAAGGGAAATAACCGTTCTATCAACGAATTCCTTTCGGGTACGACCGGCGGGAAGGGGGATCTGCGAGACCTTTAGAGGCAAGATTCAGTGGTAGCAAGATTGATATGTGTTCCTGCATCCGTTATCGCGTGGGTTTAGGTGGCATTAGCGATGATACAGTACTGTACCCATAACTGGATGCCGACCGCCTGGGCCCGGCGACACACGCCACGCACCCCGTCCCCGTAGCTGGATGCAGGGGCCGTCTAGCGGCGTAGCGGATGGCCTTCGCGTCCAATCAAATGCCGACAACCTGCTTCTATCACCTCAAACTCCTATTGGCCATGACACTAACTAGACCCCACCGATGGGGTGGCCCCCTTCTGTTGGGAGAAATCTGACAAATGGCGACATCATCTCATCCAGTTTGGCTCAGCTCTGTCCAACTTACAACGCGCCATGCCAATCGATCCTCCAAATCCCTGATCTAGTACTAACATTAGTTACTAACCCCTGGACATTACTAGGGGTGCGATAGAGATAAAAACGAATGGCGGCGACAGCTTCTCGAGAACTTCGGTAATTTATTATCTGGATAATAGACCATTGACATATTTGCGGGCTCTCACAACTCGTTCTTAAGTGGTCGAACAAGAAACTCTTCAATCAACGAGAGAGTCCAAAGAAACGGATGTGTCTCTCATTGGATCCGGTCCCCCAACAAACAAATGCGCTGAGCCGTACGACTTGCCGTAGAAATGCAGAAGTCTCCGACGGCATCCGCACAGGTTGACGAGGCTCAGACGCGTGGAACATGATCCTGCAATTCATCATCGCCGCTGATTTAAGGGCAAGATGTGGATGCGATGTCGACCATCGATCGGAGCGCACAGGGGATTAGCTACCTACTAATTACTCATGTTATCGCCTCTATCGTACATACACCTATCTGCTTGCCTGCGTACCTATGTCTGCCTCTTCGCTGTGATCTGATCTCGTTCTTCCCGAACCTACGGTAGTCAGTCGTCGTCGCTGCCATGCCGCCGCCTCTGCACATAGCGAACCTGGGCTCCTCGTTCGCGGCGGGGCCCTCGATCCAACCAGTCGCCGACCGCCTCGCGGCGCGGTCGGGCGCCAACTATGCCGCGCTGCTTGCGGCCCGCGTGGGCGCCCGCCTGACGGACCTAAGTGCATCCGGCGCCACACTCCTCAACCTGCTGAGCGAGCCCCAGGAGATCCCGGGTCACCGCTTCCCGGCCCAGGTCGACCGGCTGCCCGCAGACACCGACGTCGTCCTCGTGCTCGGCGGCGGCGATGACCTCGGCTACGTCGCCGGCTTCTTCACAGACACGGCCAGCTCGCACTGGATCGGCCGCTTCATCACGCCGGACCGCCCTCACCTGGGTGAGGGGTCGGGGAACGAAGGTACGGGCGCGGGTGCGGGTCAGGGGCAGAGCAAGGGCGAGACAACGACGCCGACGACGCCACCAACGCTCGACGAGGCGGCGCTAGCGGAGCGCTACGGCGCCGTGCTCGACACGATCCACGCCAAAGTCCCGCGTGCCCTGGTCCTCGTAGTCGAGTACCTGACGATGCTGGGGCCTGACGCGCGGCCGGGAGTCGACGTGCCGTTCGACGCGCGGCGGGCGGAGCACCATCGACGAGTGGCCCGGACACTGCAGCGGGCCACGGCTCTGGCGGCACAAGCGCGGTCGCGGCTCCCGTGGTGCGTGCTGGTGCCGGTGACGGAGCCGAGCCGGAAGCACGGCCTCGGCGCCGGCAACCCCTGGGTGTCGGGCTTCACCTGGCGGCTGCTATACAGTGGCGGCGCGTACCACCCCAATGCCGAGGGCATGCGGGCCGTCGCGGAGATCCTCTACTGGAAGCTGTTCGAGCTCGGGGTCGTCGACGATGCGCCCAGGGCATGATTAGCTGTGGCCCTGAGCTAGGATGAGAGTGGATCTTGAGTCGCGTTGTTGCCAGTGAGAGAAGTCTGGCTGGTTACTAGGGGACCTTGTGGTTCGTCCTGCAAGGCACTGGCCCTTTCGACTTGAAAAGCTGTCAAGGAGATAGGCTCTCCGCGGGGCTGCCATTTGAGGAAGTGGGTATCCCTGAATATCTATGTGGTATGGGCTGGGGCGTTGACCGGGTGTAAATTGAACTTGGAGATGTACGCCAGACGCCTACATCGGGGGAAGAATACAAAATCCTCCATTTGAAGTACTCTACACACTCCCGTGCAACGATTACGCGTTGTTCTCGACATTTTGGTGATTTAAGCCCTAGGTTTATTATGAAGTGTTGATATAGGTCTGTCTGGCTCATAGCAGTTAAAGAATTCCCTACTCTGCATTACAGCCCCACACCGCCTCTAGTTCAGCACCACCATTCCGAGCCTTTACTGAGATACTAATGCCATAGGTAAGGAGGGGGGGTTTAACCAGTTGGCACGTTGGCTCTGGGCGTGAGGGTCATACAAGTCAGATTTAGGCTAAGCGCAGTAATCTGATCTCGGACCGGCAGGCATATAGGACTTCTTGTCTTTGTTATCACATTCCACGGAGTTTCTCAGGAGCTGTTCGGTTAACTTCAGTATGCCTTGCTGATTAACCTTTTTGTACGAAGGTCGGAAATGTCGACGAATCAAAACAAACCAGCAATCGACCCATAATCATTTCAGTACCGATTTCATTGCTGAAAGTTTATGTCCGTGCGTTTAGCAAACTGAATTTTTTTTTTTTTTGATTGGGTGCATCGCCGAAAGAATGGGGATTAACCCACCAGCAAAAATAAGGATACCTGGGGTACAAGCCCCAAAATACATCATCGGAAAAACTTAAGTATCTTCAGCATCAGCAGCTCTTGTTGAAGTTAACCGAACTGCATCTCAATGACCTTCTCTCACTCCCAATACTGTCGAGCCGTGATACCCCGCCGTAGAGTCGACGTAGGAAGCGGAGAAGCGAATCGAACCGCGGGGGACCATCTTATCCCTTGCTGTACCGGTGGAGCCTATCAGGTCCAGATCCTTGTCTCAATTATGTGAGACCTAGTGGTGGGAGAGAAGGTTCATGTTGAACGCCGTCGCCGCAAGTTAAGGATGTCAAACAAACGCTTGGCCGGTGCAAACCCGAGCACCGTCGGGGCCGTTGTTATTGTAGGCTAGTCCCGGGACTTTTTTGTGAAACTGCCCAATAACCTACCTAGTTTGGAAGTTTTGTCGACAGCCGTAGTTTTCCCGTCTGACATTATGCACGTAAAATTGCATGCGTATGGGCGCTGGATGGTATACTATGCGAAGATTGCATACGGCGGTAGCTAGACACGTCCTATTATTGGATTCTCACGTTTTCAAGCTTTTCCTTAGCGAGAGTCATCCAGGGTCTGATCTCGTTCGGAACGGGCCGAGCCAGCTACCGCAACGCCACGCGCGTAGGCACGGCAGGCAATCTCCCACCGGCTGAGTAACGCCTGGGAGACGGTTTTGCTCCGAACAGGTTCGTCGATCACACCCGCCGTCGAGACATGTCAGACTGTATCGGGCTCAGGTACACCGGAAGCGTTACAGTGCATGCGAACCATAGCTAGTGGGGAAGGAGTAATCCAGTTGTAAGATGAGTGCCGAACAGGTACAGATGCTTGCAAAACCGGTGTTACCCCTGCTGCACTAAAATAAAAATATGGGCACAGACCATGCAAGCCATTTTTGGCCCTCCCACAATGCGCCTTTGTCTTACTAGGTACCTTAGTGGGTCGTTACTTTTATTTTGGGATGAAATACAGTGCCATTTCCCAGTTTGGAAACGGTGATTAACCCACTGATTTGAAACTTGCTTTACTAACTATCACCGTACAGTAAGCAACGAAATCGGCTTTCTCCCTGTCAGCTCTAGAAGGTCTCAGCGTACGGACGTTTTAAAGTCTGGCGCTTACGGTACGTTCAGTTAAGTTTATCCGAGAAGTGGGGTAGTACTAATGAAACCATCGCACGGCGCGGAATTCTCGGACATTCTCGAACATTCCCAAAAAGGGCAACTTTAAATATAAATCAACCGGCTCCCCTAGGACCATCTGTTGCAAAGATGTTAGAAAACATAGAATATATTTACAGGCTATGCTAGAAATCAAGCGCTAAGTGAAAGTCATAGTAACCCTTCTGCGGAAAACCGCATGATACTAACTTTTCCCGACGAACAGCCGATTACTATAGTAGAGCCGGAGACCGCTGAGCGCCGTGGTCGAGAATCTGCTGGCAACCCAAAACAAGTTGTTTCCATGTAAAGTAATCCAGCAACAATCCGTGCTAAGACCGTAGCTAAGGCGATAGTCTCGTCCATAGTTAGTTAGGGCTGAAGCAGGTGTTATGAAAGATCCGTTAACAGCATTAATAGCTTTTACTGGTTCAGACAGATCGCCGATGGAGTGTCGCAAAAGCGACGCCGCTATTGCATTGCTAGCAATAGCGTTATATATGTCAATTCTTTTACTGTGACATGGAGACAATACCTGCATCAGTAAGGAGGGTCTGGCCTTCTTTATCAAAAGATAAGCTCCAAGAAACGGTACCAAGATTGACTATTCGTAAACAGTTTTCTGTGTCGGCCGACCAGATCCGGACCGTCTTATCGTCTGATGCCGAGGCCACGAGCTTTGAGTCGTGCGAGAACGCGACCGACCTAACATAATGGTTATGGCCTTCGAACGTTTGCTGCAGCTTACCCGTCTCGGCCGACCAGATCCGGACCGTCTTATCGATTAATGCCGAGGCCACGAGCTTCGAGTCGTGCGAAAACGCGACCGAATTAACCCAATCGTTATGGCCTTCGAGCGTCTGTAAACATTTACCCCAGTACATTTCTACTTTTGGATAAAGAGATATCCAGATAGGAAGGTTATTTTGGAATATATTACGTATAACACTTTTTTCCGGCGCAAACATAAGCGCCGAGCAGTATGTTTGGAGGGGCGCGTATTGTATTATCGATATGTTCGCAAGAATAAAGCGTATAACATCGTCGAGGAAGTATGATAATTGTATACAGCTTCTTACCTAGGTCAAATTAGCAAATCAGTACTATAGCACTTGGATAGGTAATAATGTACTTAAAGGAGTAATTGCAATGTTTTGATATTTAGGAGACTTTCCGAGGCCCTTCCTATAAGGCTTAACGCTTCTAGCCAGTGGAGGAAATTTCGCTTAAGGAAATTGTGGACTTAACCATTATCATACACACAATCTTCTGCTTACTGTATGTGGTAAACCCAGTACTGACATGCATACTGGACTTCTGGTCCTAGATTGTCGCTTGTTATCTGGGGATTGATAGATGAACGAGGAATTCCCGGCCATCGTATTCCGCAGATGTCTGTCCGAAGAGCTTCGTCCATTACGCGTAGACATTACGCAGCTAACTGGCTATGGGTTTCCTGCTCGTTCACCCAGAACGAGTTTTTGTCGCTCTTCTCAGGGTCCAAAAGGAAGTCGCGAAACGAAAGGTATAATAACCTAACAGGTGAACTTGACGCCGAAGGGACATCCAGCACCGAATGAAGTAAGTCTAGTCTATCGTCGACAGTATCTCGCGCCATATTAAGCATTCGCGCTAGGGCCGAAGTTGAGAGAGGGCTCGCAAGAACGACGATCGAGCCCACAATATCTCGAAATTCTTGGAAGGCTTCACTTATCTCCCGATTGGATAAACCGACAAGCATTTGGTCCAATACGGGCAGATACGTTGCATCTAATTTGGACTCCTAACTTTTGGTTCGATGCTTTAAAACCTTCCAAAGTTTTTTATCAGGATTGCCGCCCTTACGATCGGCGAGGAAGCGGCAGGTTGTCGCAACGAAAATGAAAAGGGGAATGGCCATCTCTACGAGAATCTGAATATCTAATTGCTCGGGCCAATTTGGCGATAGTTATCTATCTTTTGGCACAAAGCAGTTATAATCGTTTCTGATCTTCGTAAGCTCGTGCTTAAAGTACGCGGATAGATCGTGCTTAATCACTGGCTCAGGTATTTTGTAAAGAACCAAGTTTTGATAAATGCCCTTAACAGCGATAAAGCCGAGGCGAATAGGTAATTCGGGCCTGCTGGTAACGAAGATTCGCAGTCGTGGAAACTGTAGAATTTTAGCTCGAGAAAAGAAATAGAAATAGATGATATTTTTGATATCTTCATCTCGCTCGCATTCATCCAGAGCGTCGACAACAATAACAAGGGCGTCAACTTTCCAAGCAGCTTAAGGAGGCTTCGATAAAGGCTCGAGGATGAGCTTCTCAAACTGCTCCCGCATCGTCTTTCCAAAAATGGCAGGGTCGGCGTCGATGGCATTCTTAACGTACGGTGCAAGGGCTGGCACTCTCTCAACCAGCTAAGCGGCGATCGTAGTAAGAAACTTGGATATCCGTCCTCGATCACCCTCGCCCCTCTTAAAGAAAAAGCTGACGCCGAGCTGGCCGTCCTTAAAAAAGGAATGTGCCACAATGCGTAAGATGGTTAACTTTCCTGTGCCAGCCATGCCGTACAGCCAGAAGATGGCTTCGGCTTAAAGGTTCTAAACCCATTTGGATATTTCGCGTAGCAAGTCGACTCGGATATCTAGATGGCAGGTCGGATTATGTTCTTCGGCGTAGGAGTTGAAGGCTGCTCCTTCAGCAACTTTGAGTTCATTAAGCCTTATCTTCTGATCCATGTCGAGGAGGTTCTGGTCGACAGCGAGTAGAGTAGCACTATGTCATCTTTTTATTAATAACCGTCAGCGGAAGCAAAGGTAGATAGAATTACTTACGCCTGATCCACTTGTAAATTTAAAAAGATCGTTTGCGTACATCGTACAAGGTCTTGTACTATTTTTTCGACGTCCTTGCTCTTGAATGGCCATTTTAAAGCACGGTGCCCAAATTGTTTCATCGCCTGACGTCCTTTGCTGGGAATTAATTCGTAATCCAGCCTTTTAAGTCGCGATTGACTATCCTTAAAAATGTCGCCTAACTTTTGGGATGCTTCGAGCTTTGCCCCCCTGGAACTATTAACGAGGTTTTGAACTTCCTTCGAAATGTTCTTTAAACGGATAACTTCTTCATGGATCCGCATAATATCCTCTTTAACATGTTTAACGTCCTTGGAATATTATAGGCATAAAAAAGCGACCTTGGCTGACAGTTCAATAACTGCGATGGCACTCGCAGCGACGCCGAGTCCTTCAGCCATCGCAAGTTGGGCTGCGCGGGGCTGCCAAGCCGTAACCGGTACGACGTTCGGTAAAAGTAACGGTTTAAGGGCTTGGAGACGATAACTGTAATGGGAAACAGTCGGCGTGATGTTCGGTAAACTGTTCGTCCGTTCATGGTAGGTATTAGTTGGCCTGAATACTTCGCAGTCGGTTCGACTCGCAAGAAACAAAGCAAAAATGCCCCTCATCGATATCGTTCACCGATGAGGCTACGCCAGTCACGGGATCTGCAGGTTTACCCAATCGAATCATCTCGCCTGAGGCAGCAGACGTGCCTACTTGCAAAATATCTCGGTCGGCATGAGAAATGTCACGTTAACCATTTCGCTCATCTTTCTATGCATCACCATAAACGGATTCTTCAGGTCCCAATGAAACGTTTGGGCGATGATTGTAAGCTCTGCGGCCTTGACGTGGCGCTCCTTGACAGACCAACTGGATCAAAGAGGACTAAGCGCTATACATACTGTATTTCACCAAGAATAAAGTAACGACCCACTAAAGTACCTAGTACGACAAAGGCGCAGAGTGGGAGGGCCAAAAATGGCTTGCATGGTCTGTGCCCAGACTTTATTTTAGTGCAGCAGGGGTGACACCGATTTCGCAAGCTTCTGTAGCGCGAAGGGATGATCAACTGACAACAACTATGTTGCGTTCGAAATACCTCCGACTAGCCTCGGCAGTTACCGAGTTCCGTCGCTCGTCTTAGAATTGTTGGGCTTTGCGGCAATGCAACCCAAGGCGCGGCTTGCATGCGATTGGGGACTTGGCGGATGGTCAATAGAGCCCTATCGGGATACGAGTTGTGCTGATTGTAGAGTAACAGCAGAAAAGCGCCATCGCGTTGAGAGGAGCCTAATTTCTCCGTTGACGAGAAAATGTGGGATTACTAACGGCCATGATATCATATGCATAATCAAGTTACATATAAGGTTCCTATACGAGCACCCAGTTATGGTCAAGTATTTTAGGCGACTTTTACTATATTCGCCCTGTATGGTATATATATGGTTCATAGCTCTATTCTTTCGCCGTCTGGGAAGCATCTTGTACGACTAATGAACCCGCTGTAAGACGTTGTAATAAGCCCCAATCCAATCCGACCTCAGCTTGGCACGCTATCGGAGCCCGACGCTTATCTCTGAACCCGGCCACAGTATGCCATCATTTTATGCGTTATGGCTTGCAGACGTTGCCTCAGCTTATTCTCGAGCAGACCAAACGCCAAGGACGACAAGGAGTTATCGTCATGATTAGCAAGCATATCTTGTGTTGGTGTCAGCGCTATGGTGGTAAGATGCCCCTGATACCAGCGATTTGCCAACATGTCGATGAAACGAGATACGCTAGGAAGCTCTCCCAATATCATTCCGACATGAGCCCGATCTTGTCCTTCCACCCTATTCCCATCGTCGACGATTCCTCGTACTAGTCTCGAGTAGCTCACGATGATTTCAAAAACGGTTGCAATGATGAGCCGTGTCAACCTAGCATCTTTGCTCAGGCATCCGCAACCGATTATACGAGTCATCTGCTCCATGTTTTCTCTGTTCACCGCAAGAGTCTCCTGGAGCAAACCCGTTCCCGCCTTGGCGCCCCCTTGACCAGCGAACAACGGCTCTTGTAATACCCCCCGACATTGCTTTAGCTCCCGTAGAATAGCGGATACTAGACGTAAACAGCTGTGTGAACTCGCACCGCTAGGCTTTGAGAAGTAATCGAGACTCAGTGGCCATTCTGGTGGACCAGGTGTTCTGGCGGCTAGGGGATCAGATAGTCTGTGAGAGCTGTAATCTGGAAAGACTGTCATTGAATTCCCAGGGGGGAAATCTGTTGGTGACGCGGAGCTCATGAAATATGTCTCATCGTAGTCATCCCACACGGTAGAATTCTGAAACATCGCGGATTCGGGCGATCTACTATGAGAGAAGGGATTTAAGTCCGACGTAGGACTAGGGTATGAGAATCCTGGGAAAGTCTGAGGTGCCGGGAACGCGCCTTGGAATGATGCCAGATCGTCCATCCTTTGGTCAGTCTGTAGCCTCGAAGGCATAGCCTGATCCATGTAGTCCTGATTGCTCGAGGACGTAAAGTCCTCACACGCGAATGAATATTTGCCTGGTTGTGAAAACTAATCAACGGCCCTGGGTGATGAGAAGAGAGAAGATGAGCTTCCCCACCGAGCGAAAGAATATGCGATTTTCCGGAGCCCCAGCCTCTTCCTCTTGGAGCCGGATGGACCTTTCCGAGGGGTTATCGATGGATCCGTCGGTAGGGTATTAAATGTATCCGTACTGCATATAGACTCATCACCGTCCAATGGTTCCTCTTGAGCAGCGCATGGGGGGTCCTAATGTCCCTCCTCCTTCGCCGGGCTTAGCGCTTATCCTATTTTTTCGAATACTTGTATTTCTTATTCGAGGATCCCGCTGCTGTCAGTGCTTCACCAGGGTTAGCGCTTATCCTATTTTCGGAATACTTGTATTCTTATTCGAGGATCCCGTTGTTGTCACATCGCAAATATGCCGTACTCTCTTCTGCGACAGGTTAGTAAACATTACGCCAGCAAAAAGTGATATACGCACTACAAGGGCTGAATAAAAGAATGCACGGGCGACCTATACATGCGTATGATTTCCTCACAGTTTTGCGTATATAAATATTTTCGTCAGGTTTTGTGTCCGTTGATGTCTTACCTACGATTCATGGTATCCGATATAAAATCGTCAATGATCTCCTCCTATTGTTCAAGTCGCAGTACATCCCGGCCAACACGCACCTACCTGTCGGACATTCAATGATACGTCTCGGCGCGTCAGCCCGGCTTGTAGCAATGGCTAACTGAGCTCTCGGGGCTGTCTGAAGCGATCCACAGAACAATACTACGGCGGCGGATCAATAATAGGACGGTTGGGACTCCTGCTCCTTGGGAATTGTATACAGAGGTACTGCCGGGCAGGATTTAGTGCAGAAAGACTTATGATTTGATAATCTGCGCTCAGGGGTCTGGAAATGCACTAAAAGGCTCATTCTATTAATTTTGACTACGAGTATGCTCTTGATAGGTAACAGTGGTATGAGATGAGCTTCTGACCATCTCAGCTGTGAATTTGTAGGCTAGTGTCTGAATAATACCACAACACTACAGTAACTTCATGGGTTTTAGAGATGCCATCATCGTGCCCATGACCCCCCCAAGAAGTCTTCACACTGTCGTGGACCACGTAGCGCGACAGGGTAAATGGATACTCGAGTAGTAAGAGTCTCCATCACCATTCGGGGAACTATCCTGCCACTGCTTACACGAGTTGTATGGGTCGGGAAGTTTCTATACAGAAGAGAGCCCAATAGAGAATCGATAAGTCAAACACCCGGTCAACGCACCACCCCCTCAACGCCCCACCTTAATTTGTTACTTTAAATTTCTTTAAAAAACAACAAAAAATAGTAAAAATATTT
>QJNU01000063.1:0-191703 GCA_004154915.1 Monosporascus ibericus | reverse complement strand
CTAACCCTAACCCTAACCCTAACCCTAACCTAACCCTAACCCTAACCCTAACCCTAACCCTAACCAGGCCGCCTATAAGTTAGGTAATTTTAATAGTTCGCCTTTATCCGTACGGCGTTTCCGGCGCCCCCATTTCCGTTCATCTCTCGTTATCATACGGAGAGAGTAGTTTAGGTATTCATTACCTTGGCTTTTATAGCTAGGCCTAAGCGTAAGCTCCGTTGGTTGGTACTAGCTATCGCGGTGCTTCGCGCCCTACGGCGGGGTAAGCGGTTTTCTGTGGCCACCTCGATAGACATTTCAACGTCACCGTCACCCTCGGTATCCGTTGATTTTTGACGTCGCAGTCGGCTCTGATCCGGAGCTGCACGTCTCTGAAGGTGTATGAGTGGGCCTGGACCCTGTAGAGGTCGTTCCGCTACGGGTCCTTTTTCTGCCGCTGGCTGCCTGGCTGGCTCGGTTGCGGCCTGTACCGCTGCCAATATAAACCGTACGACTAGGTTTAATAGTTGATTAAACCGACCAGCCGTTACAAGGGGGTATGTCAGCTAGCTGGGGGGTACGTAACGCACCCTACATACGGAAAGGTCACCTTTTGATCGGCCTATATATTTTCCGGAGCTAAGCTATTTAAACTTGTATCAGTACAACAGCACCTGCAACTGACCGAATATAATAGCACAACTGATGTCCCTTACATCCGACACGTAGTGCACCCCATATAGCGAACGGTCATCTTTTAATCGGTACATATATGTTCCGTGGCTAAGCTACCTTAAGTTATATACGTGCTATAGTACCCGTAAAGAGCTTAATATAATAACATAACTAATATCCCCTATTTCTGACAAATTCTGATTCCATGTAACTAGGTGGTGCTGAAAGTGTTAGCTAGTCAGAGGTACGAAGCGTACTCTATATAAGGAGAGGCCACACACACTGATCGGAGTATATATGTTCCGTATCTAAGCTACTTCGGCGCTGGATGCATGCTCTAGCACCCGCAAACTTAGCGGAATAAAACAACACAACCTAAGGTCCCCTTATCTCAACAGAAAGCTTACGAACCGGCCCTCAGCGGGAAGCCAAGCAAACGTAGGTGACCGCAAAGAGGCTGTAATTAAGGAGCGGCGTTATCCTAGAAGATAACGTCCAGAAACACCTAAGGAGGGGTCGTCAACGTTTCGGATAGCCCCTGTCTGTATACTAGTATCTTCTACCCATAGGTTTCCTCGTAGCATAATCCTTAACTAGCTAACACGCGGGGAAAAGATCTTATTAGCCAGCCTGTTTCGGCTATAAATACCACTCAATTAGATATCTACTTTGTCTTAGGCATCAACTTTATCCCTGTTCTTCCCCTGCTCCTAGTGGACTCCCAGCCAGGTAGGACCTCCAGAACACGAGCAAAACCGGCCTTGGCGGTACTGGCGAGTGGAGAGGGATGCCTCCTGAATACGAACATGCTAAGAGAGCAAAACGCCCCCATCTCGAAATAGGGCATTTCGCAGGACGAGATCTATAAAGACGAGGGCATTTTCCAGACGTACAAGTTTCCCGTCCTTACTACCAGTCTCGCTTACCATCTTTTACACGGTTACTTCATTACTTACTCTCTTATCTTTACTTGGCCGTTAGTTTAAGCCGTCATTCATTGTAGATCAACCCATTCGCCGCTTATACTTACTTCTTATCACGATGCTTCCCCGTTTGATCCTGCCCATCTTCTCTCTCGCGGTGGCCGCTGCCGCGAGCGTCATCCCCCGAGCCGATGGCGCCTGCACCAACCCGGCCGTCCGTAAGGAGTGGCGCGAGCTCACCAACGCCGAAAAGGCCGAGTACCTCCGTGCCGCCGTGTGTCTGCGTGGGCTGCCCAAGGCGAAGTACGCCGACGTCGACGCTGTCACGACACGCATGGACGACTTAGTCTATACACACTTTTCCCTTAATTCTGAAATCCACTTCGTGGCCAACTTCCTCCCGTGGCACCGCTGGTATGTGAAGCTGCATGAGGACCTGCTACGCACAGAATGCGGCTTCACCGGTACACAGCCGTACTGGGATTGGAGCATCGACGCCGACAACCAGGACACGCCCAATTCGCCTGTCTTTGACCCCATCACCGGATTCGGTGGTAACGGCAAGCGCACCGGTAGCAACGAGCCGGGCTTCGAGCGTTGCGTGGTCGATGGCCCCTTTGCTAATACGAACCTGACGCTGGGTATGGGGTGGCCTAACATGAACGACCCCAGTAACCGCCTGCACTGCATCACGCGCCGGTTTAGCGGTGGTGAAGGTAACGATGAAAAAGGCGAGGCCATTATTGGCAACATGCAGGCAGGGGCGTACAACTCTAATGTCATGAAAATCATCTACGGCTTCGACAAATATGCTGAAATGCATGAAATGCTCGAGGGATTGCCGCACGCACAGAGTTTGTCACTCTTCACCCTTCTCACCTTCCCGGAAAATACTAACAAATCTGCAGTTCACAGTGTCATCTCTGGCGACATGGGCCCCGCCACCTCGCCCAACGAGCCTCTCTTTTTCCTGCACCACGCTAACGTTGACCGTGCCTGGGCCAAGGTACACCTCCCTCTTTGATATTTGCTACCGCAGCGAAGGGTGCAGTTGCTAACTCCCACCACAGTGGCAAGGCCGCAACGCCACCCGCTTGACTGATTACACCGGCTTCCAAGACCTTAACAAGGTCTTTCCGGCCTCGATTACCGACACCATGCCCATCCTGGAGCTGGGTGAAACTGAACCCATTGTCAAGGACTACATGGACATCCAGGCCGGTCCTTTATGCTACACCTACTCGTCCATGTAAGCATTATGCTGACAGTTTGCATGAGCCCGGCTCTTTCGAGAATCTATCGTGATGCGGCGTACATAATAGCTGTATACTTAAACCAAGAGCAACTATATAACTAGCCCACCGTGGCTCTGGATAAACACTACATTTGCACTAAAAACTAGTATATAGCCTGTGGTATTAAGAGCCTCAGCGATTAGAACATATGAAAATGGAGATATATTAATCCCTTGCAGTATTTAGAAACTTGTCTAGACACCTAAGGGCATTCCGAACGCTCTCGATAGATTTAGAAAACATCCCACGGCGCCAATCCACAACAAGGGTCTAATCGATTGCCTAACCCATCAATTATAACTTAGCTGCTCTTCAAAACGGGCTTGTGCTGCATGGGCATTCCCCTTTGGCTATTTGGGCACCGCCCGCGCGCCCATTCTAACAAAGTGTCGCTCCTACATGCGTGAAGCACTTGATATGCGTATTTAGGCATACTGGTAGTCGCCATCAATTAAACGTAAATAAGCCAGGTAACTTTGTTTACTGAGGAGCAGTTCGGTTAACTTCACAGTGGCTTGG
Organism: Monosporascus ibericus; assembly: GCA_004154915.1. Lineage (NCBI taxonomy): Eukaryota > Fungi > Ascomycota > Sordariomycetes > Xylariales > Monosporascus > Monosporascus ibericus. Next base: position 188,309 of record QJNU01000063.1, on the reverse strand, counting down.
TGATTAACATCGTTCTACAAAGGTCCGGGAATTTCGACGAATCAAAATAAATCCGCCATCGACCCACAATCCGTTTACGGCCGATTTCGTTGTTGAAAGTGTATGTCCGTGCGTTCACGAAAACTTAAAAAAGATAATTAAATTTAATTAGCTGCATCGCCAAACAAATAGGGATAGGCCCAGCATCAAAAATAAAGCATCTTTACCATCACCAGCTTATGGTGAAGTTGTCGGATACAGTGGCTCTAGGTCGGAAGGAATCGGTCCGTGTGTCGCGCTAATGGGTGGAGGACACAGGGGTAGCAGCGAATTTGTATGAGAGATTAATTCCCTTCTGCCCTAACGAAAAACTGTTAACTGTTATTATTATTAGAACCAATATACGAATGAAGCTGTAACGAGGATACTTAATTTGCGTGGTTTCAGGCTGTTTCACAGTTATAAGCCCGGATTGCCAGGGTCTTTAAATTTATTATATTTGTTACTAGAAACCCCTTCTGCAGTTAACAAATTAGGTGCTAAATAGTTAATTAAAACGGATCACGATAAGCATTAACTAGGAGCGGTTATGAAAGCGAAGCTCGAAGAATTAGGCGAATAGGACGCATGGTAGGAAGAACTTTTCAGTCGTGCAACGGCTAACGGGTTTAACCTACTATTAAACCTAGTCGTACGGGTTATGTTAGCAGTAGTAACCTTCCCTTGAAAATATTTTTCTTTTTACCCCGCTGTTAGCGCGGTATTAAGGGCCGACCGCCAAATGGCTGCGCAGCCCCATACAATTTGCGGCCGGTACCTATCGGGGCTTTAACATACTGATTTTTCGCTGGCCCGTTAATTTAACACTTTATGGCGAAAATTAATTATACGGCGAGGTAACGAAGTTTCCGTCGCGGGTAACCGACGAAACTTAGGAAGATCGTTACATTTTATCCACGTACTTTAAAAATATTAAAAATATTTCACTTTTTTACGGTATAACGGCTTCGACGCGACTTAACGTTTATTAACCGTTAATGCCCAACCGTCGAAACTTTCCCATTTCCCTTTTATATTCGAGCCGCGATATATTTCGACATTAAATATTCCCGTAACAAATCGTAAACCTCGGCCCTAACCCGGTAAGGGGTGTCTAGTTACTACCTTTCAGTATACGGCATGTATTTCGGCAGTACGTTGTTTTAGTTCGGCGGCGTAACTACGAAGCTTTTAATATAAACCTTAAACGGAACGTACGAAACGAAAATAAGGAAGGGGAATAAATGGAAAAGGACGGCGCTAGGATGGCGATAAACGACGGACCGCGGCGAACGAAAGGAGAAATTATATATTCGGATTAGTTTCTTAGTTTTTTACGCTTATAGGCAACATTTTCCTATAAATATTACCATTAAACTATCGCTAGGTACTACCTTCGCAGGGAGGAAAAAAGATACAGCGCGAAAGCTAATTAACTCGCGTTTTCAGATAAGATTTGTTAAATACTTAGATAGCCTAGCATGCCCCTAGTACCCTGTGGGAGGTCATGGGTAACCCTCAACCCCATGGGCGTTTAATACTAAAAAAAAATAAAAAATAAAAATAAAAAAAAAAGAATAAATAGAAAAATAAAAAGAAATGTTAGCAGTAGTCAGTCACCTTCCCTTTTAAACTTCATCCGTGCGTTTAGAGCTGTTAGTGCTTAAGCGTGCATCACATATAATTTTCTAACTTTTGGCGCTCTTGGCGAACTCGCCATTAGCTAAGCTATAACACCAAGGTTAAAATCTTGCAATCGCTGGCAATTATTAGCAATCGACGAAGATGGAAGTCCCTATTATATCACAACAGCCCATCAGGATTCCTGACGACATGGCTTAATATACCTAATAGCCTGAACCATTTACCTTCTTAAACCTTGCGTAGTTATAACGGAATAAAAGGAAAAACCCTGTTAATGTTCAAGTTTCTCCGGTATTCGATTTTATTAACGGAAAGACCGTTAACCGAGCTTATCCCGATATTGCGACTTTAGTTATTATGTTTTAATTCAACAAAATGGAACGATAGATTTCGGTTAAAATAAATTATTAAAAACTTAAATAAATGCTTGGATTCGTTTTTTGAAAATTATAAAGGTAATTACCAGACGGATCATAAGGAAAAAGGAAGATTATTTATCGAAATATTCATCGGCTACCTTAATACGGGGTTTTTTTAACGTTTAACGGAACGCTTTACGCCTTTATACGGCTGTTAAACTCGTAGGTAATTAGTTTAAAGGCGAAAAATAAATAGGTTTACTGGGTTAATATAACTAAATTAAGGCATAATTTTAACTTAAATGTGGGTATAAAAATTATTAAATTAACTAAAATCAGCTTTATCGCATCTTAGTTTTTTAATAAAAAGAATAATAAACTCTTAATCTATTAAAGTAAAACGAGGCGGATTTATAAAAGTAGCTTTTTACGTTATAGATTATTATATATAAATAATTTCAATATTTAAGGTTATAACTACCGGATATCACGAATATTACGGTTATAAATATAGGCTAATTTATTAAATTAATTATGAAATATGTTCGGGACATACCTTTCGAATTAAAGGTAAAGTAACGCTTAAGCAAAATTATAAACGCTGATAATTTTTCAGTACCGGAATAATGGCATATTTACGCGGTACTAAACGTACCCCATACGTTTCCAGATTATATTAACTCGGGACGTATTATAAATACGTAAGATATTATTTATAATAAAGTCTTTATATAAATTAAATATCGGTTTATTAATTCTAGGCCGTTAAGATACGAGGCCTACCTTATAATTAACCGTGGAACTTAAATAAGTCTTTTTAACCTTAATTACGTATTTTAAGCTTTTAAAATTACCGGGTAATTTAAAGTAATAACGAAAAAACCCGTAACCGAAAAATATAACCAAGGATATTAAAGGTATTATATTAAAGGACGGTATTAACGGCTTACGCGGCATAATAATTGCGGAAATAAGCTGGATTAATATTAAAAAGGCCCTTTAAATACGCGAACTATTAAGGTCGTTTCTAGGGAGGATACAAAAGTTACGCGGCCGCCCTTAAGCGAATTAAGGGATAGTTCATACGGTTAATAAAAAACGAATTAAAAAGCGTCCGAAAAGCGGAAGCGAAAAAAATATAAAAAGGGAAATGCTAAACCGGAACAAGGATAGGCCACGGAAGACGAAAAACTACCTTAACCTACGGCAAAAAAACCCGATTGGCCGCAACCAAGGCAAGAAGCCAGCTAGGTAGCCAGCGGCAGAAAATGGAAACCGTAACGAAATAGCCTTTATAAGGTCCCAGCTTATTTATACATTTTCAAAAACGTGCAGCTTCGGATTAAAGCCGATTACGGCGTCAAAATTAACGGATGTTAAGGGTAACGGTAACATTAAAATATCTATCGAAATAATTACAGAAAATTACTTTGCTTTAAGGCGCGAAATACCGTAACAGCTGGCATTAATTAACGCAATTTACGCTTACGCCTAGCCATAAAAGTTAAAATAACAAATACCTAAACCATTCTTTTTATATAATAACGGGAGATAAATGAGAACAAGGACGTTAAAACGCCAGACGAATAAAGGCGAATTATTAAAATTACGTAACTTAGACGTAACCTGGTATAATATACGCAATACCTTGATATTATATATTACTTTATTAAAATTATATTAAGCTTAAAGTATAAATATAATCCAAATTTAAAACTTTACGTAAAAGGAAATACGAAAACATAAAACTATCCGGCATTTAACTTTTACGTATTAATAAATAATTAAACGAATGGAAAAAAGGCCCCGGGTTATAACTTACGTTAAAAACGGACGCCATCTAACGGTATAACAATAATAACTGGTTTACTTTCGGAACTTGTTATAGCTAAAAGTTAATAAGTACTTTATATTTAATACGTACTAAAAACCGTATATAAACGTAACAGTTAAATACGTTACCACCCTAGCACCGCCGGATAATTACTTGACAAAACGTAATTAAAATATATAATATTTATATTTCGAATTAAGTGCTACAAGGAAAAATAAAAGGAAAAATATCGTATAATAACTTGTTACTAACGGGATAATTTATATAGGCATACCCGGGAAGCCTACGTATAAAACGGGATTCGTACTAGATTCTATTTGCTTTAATATCCCCTTTATAATGATTTCCGTCTGCAACGACCTTAACTCCGGATCGGATCACTTTACGTTTTTAATAATTATTCCGAATAAAAGCAAAAAAAAGTAAAAATAATACCGATTACGGGTATCAGAATTAAACTTAAATAGGTTTACGGATTTAATTATAACGGACGCAATGTTATGACCTAACGGTCTTGGCTACAACACCAACGGTCGGACCTACCAAGGGAGTTAGCGCCGACCTAAGGCAAGAGGTCACGTGACTGACTCAAAGGACTCAAAGGGCCAAGCCCCTTGAGCTCCTTAAGCTGCCACACGGGCTCAAAGGGCCAAACGAACTCAAGGGTTCGAGTCGCTTAAGCACCTTGAGCCAAGATGAAGATATATACACTCGTTACCATAGCTTAGATAGATCACCAGCTTGTAATACAACTTGGTTACCCAGATTACCTTTGACAATCTGTTATTACCAGACGTGACTATTGAACGTATCATTGCTCAGTTTCCCACGACACTACTGTCAACATAAACCGTACGACTAGGTTTAATAGTTGGTTAAACCCCTTAGCTGTCACACGCAACCTTCCTACCGGAAACGGGCCCGGTAACCTTGTCGGAAAAGCTAAATTTTCGGATAAAAGCTATTATTTCGGTTTTCCAGTTAGTAATAAAAGCAATAAGCAAGCCGATAATAAACCGGGGATACCGGGTGCTATAATAAACGCAAGATTACCAAAATATTTCCCGTATTTATAAGGACTTGGAAATATAGAAATAACTTGCGGATAGCGATCACCTAAACCGAAATTATACGGACGAACATTAGTAATTCTTATCGGTAATCCGTAAAACTAAAAGAAATTATTAGCAGAAAGTTACCGAAATAGGTTTAATAGCTAGTAAAATTTATAAAGTTATTAATTAATATAAGCTTAGGTCCCGGCTAAATTCCTTACCATTACGCGTAGGAAATAAGGTAATAAAAGATACGCTTAATAAGGCCGAAACTTTGTATGCGGAAATCCTGGAATAATTTTTAACAGATAATAACTTAAATTACGACCTTTTAAAAGATATGGATTAACGGAACAGCTAGTTACCTTAAGATATTACGGTAATACTTAAGGAAGCCGAAGTTCATATTATAAGGGTATTGTCGCAGAAAAGCACCCCTTATAGAGCTGTCAGCTAGCTGGGGGGTGCGTAGTGTTGCGTAGCCACTGCACCAAAAGACTGTATTAATAAGTGCGCACTTATTGCGCTACTTATCTGACACACCCCCTTAGTTGCTAGCGATCAGGTAGTAACTGGTATTCCTCTCATGGTGCCATATATTGTCAGATATAGGGGACATCAGTTGTGTTGTTGTATTATGCTAGATACGTGTGCTGTTTCACACGTACAGCGTTAAGTAGCTTAGCCACGGAACATGTATGGGCCGATCAGTAGGTGACCTTTCCGTATATGGGGTGCGCTACGCACCCCCCAGCTAGCTGACATACCCCTTTAACGCCTTGAAGTCTTTACGGCGTTGATCGTTACACTTTATCACTTCCTAGAGCCACAGCTATCCATTCCACCTCTCCTCCGGCGATTGAATCTTCCTGATCAGCTAATTCCTCGTCTGAAATAACCCTTAAAGCTTTCCTCTGTTAATCCAGGGCTTTTATAATATCCATTAGTTCTAGCTACTTTTTAAAATGCCTAAAAGCTTTTCGTAATAGGGCTTTAATCAAGCCATCAGCTAGCATATCGCCTATAAGCGTATAATCTACTTCAATCAAGTCCCTTTTTGCTACCTTTCGCAGCCAGTAGTTATATATATCCACGTACCATAACTTTATTTATAGGAGGGCGATGTCGGAGTTGATTAACCGTATCGTTTATTAATTATCTTACTATATATTTAACGGTTTTGTATTTAAATTAACTCCTAGTTTTTTAATTAGTCGAAAATTAAATAAGGTTTCTTTTATAACCTACGTAAAAAATAATAACTTCGCTTTGGTTATAAAAATAGTTATTATATCTTACTTATTCGCTCGCCATTCTCTCATTCCTCCGAATAGCTTCATAACGTAAACTTAAAAACTCTTTTAATTAACCGTATTATCCGTAAAAAAAACGTTGCTCCAAATATCCAACGAATCCTCGCCACCGAACTGCAACGTTAACGTTTTGGTTCCGATCAGGGATAATATAACTCGATTAACAGCTTTATGATATACGTTGCTAAGATTTAGGTTAAATCGTACGAATTAAGATACTGCAAAGGATATATCTGGTCGAATATTAACTACGACGTACAAGATAAAACCGATCTTCTTTTAATACCTATTAACTAAGCCTTAATAGGCTAGATCAGGATTCGGCAATAATTTAACGTTAATTATTAACGTTTTTGGGAAATTATTTAGACTTTTTTTAAGGATAAGGTTAACCAGCTTGTTAATAAAATCGGATTAAGATAGCCAGATTTTTTTATTAAATCTATCTTTAATTACTTCGATTTCGAAAAACCATTATAAGTCCTTATTCCTTATAAAGATATACCGTTTCCGGATTTGTTGAATAAATTAATCGATGAGGTTTTAATTTTTCTTACGGTACGCCGTAATAATATCGTTTACGAAAAAGAAGATAAGTAACCTTTAACGAAAAAATAGCAAAGTTCATAAGGAACGGGGCTAAATCCTAATTTCTTTAATATCCCGGTAAAGTCTTTTTGCTATAACAAAGGCGACTTCTTTAGTTTATATAATGCCTTCTTAATTAAAAATATCTTTTTACGTTATAAATATCCTAAGGGCGTGTCACGGCGCTGATCGTCTTTAAAGGCTGGGTAAGGTATTTTGTTGTTGCACGAAGAAGAAAGAGAGAACTATCTAAGAGGCGTGGTGCGCCTGCAGCTATATAGCGTTATGGCTGCTTAGCTAAGCCGTAACGTTGGTACCGTAACAGTAGCTCCCCCTTCTTAAGGCAGTTGTCCCTAACTGCCTATAAAAAAAAAAATTTCATACCGTAAATAGTCCATCCCGGACTCGAAGCATAGGTACCTTGTAATGTGCTGGTTTGGTCCATAACGTAGGAGAGCTGGCGAGGTGCGCGTGTTGCGCAAACGATATGGGGCCGTTGCCCCGGTGCCGCGACGTTAGTATGGGGTATAACGCCCATTCCGGAACGGGAGTGGTGATATCGTTACGCCGCCAGTGTTATTAATTCGTAAAGGAATTCTGCTATTGCCTTTACCGCTTTTTAAAAAGCTAAACATTAGGCCTTCCCAGGTTTTGATTTACTTTTCTTTCCTTTCCTTAACTACGCCGCATTAATACCATAATAATACCGTAACGCCCGTTTTCCGTTTTTTTTTTGTTACCTTTTTGCCGCCTTATAAAACCGTTTTATACTTTTTTTTTATCCTTATAACGATACCTTTTCGACCTTATATCGCCTACGTAACGCCCGTACGCGTTAAACGTCTTTGTATAATTTGCTTTCGTAATATTATCCTTAATTATAACCCGATAACTAGCAAGTTGCCTATATTCCGTTACCGTTTCGTTATTATCGCGATAGGTAAATATACGTTTTACGTTACGCGCCGAAAGGCCTATCTGCTTATAGGTTATACGCGTTATTATAATATCTCCTTATTACCGTAACGCGTTTGCTTTGCTAACGTTACGTAACTTAGCCGGCGGAAGGTATGTAAGGTGATTTTTTAAACCTGGAGGCCCTGTTCGAATGGGTAACCTTTTATTTTGATATCGTCCGGGATGCCGATGGTAACCCCGACCTCGACGCCGACGGCGACGAGGTCTATAAATACGACATTAGCTTCCGAGCTGAGATTTGTGGTACGGTGTTGCGTTTATGTACCGCTTTCGAGGCGACCGAGAAGATTTATCGTTCCGGCTTCGAAACGACGGGCGTTAAGAAAAAGGTTAATCTTATCCCGTGGTTATAGTTGCGTCGTTAACGCCATTATTAAAGGAGCCGTACCAACTATCCCGTTTAAGTGGCCGCTTGCCGTACCTTTATATAAGTATATTACCTTCGTCCTATTGGGAACGCCGTAAGTATACCGTTATTTGCGCGCTTTATAGTCGCGTCGTTAACGTATCGTTATTAAAGCGACGTTAAGATTGCCGCTTAAAAGAAGGTAATCGAATGCCGTCTGGTTCTTAATGACGATGGTTACCAGCTGTAGGCGCTAGCTAAGCGTATGTTCCGGGGTGAGGTGTCTGCCGTAGTTACCTCCGCCCTGGGTTTTGCCCAGGAGGCCGTCGACATGGCGACTTTCCCCTTACGCCTCGATGACTTTTAGTTATCGCTAACTTGTTGCCGCCCCGGTTTTCCCTCCGGAATTGGGTATTATTGTCGTTGCGTGGTCGGTATGTTAACGTGCTGTTGTTTTGCCGCCTGTCTTGCGGTTCTGGTATTTATAGTATTCTGGTATTAGTTTTTATGTTTGTAATTTTTTTATTTTTTATTTATTTATTTTTTTTATTTTTAGTTTAGTTTAGCATAATATAGCCACTACCGTAGCACCGCCGCGGCGTTGGCTTAATTAAATCTTCTTATTTTCATTTCGCCTGCACCTCGTTATCTATTTGCTAAAATCTTATACTTGAGCCGTGGTTACGGCTATACTTCCCTGCAAGGGTTTAAACTAATCGGGCGGGCCGAGTTTGTTAAGGTTGCTTTTATAAAATTCCGCTATGTCCGAGTCGCACCCTTTAAGGTTTTCGGCCGGCTTTTAGGTGGGCCGGTAAGGGTACGGCTATTTGACCCTATATTAAAGATTTCGTTTAATGTTCCTGGAATTAAGAATTTTTTTAAAATGCTATTTAATTTCCTTTTAGCTTTCGTTATTCGTAACGATAACGCTTTCCGCGCGCGTATTTTATTCCGCGTTAATGTCCCTTTATTTTGGTAGGCCTGGCTTATAGTATTAAATTAAGGAGGTATGAAAAATTGAAAATAATTTATAATACGTCGGTAGCTATATAACGACGGCGCGGGAGTATACCTTAATAATAACGAAAGGGTTTATTTATTTATTACTAAACTTATCGTTAGGTTTGCCTGATTTTATATAACGAATGTTAACCTATACGCGTTTTTTTTCCCTAAACGTACTGGCGTTAGAACGGTATTGGTTAGCTTGCTTTATATAGCGAGTTTGTGATTCCGTTATTAACGTTTTAACTTGCTTAAGGACCCGTTTTAACCTATTTGCGTGGTATATCGCTTTATTAAACTCCTTTTATTACGTTGCCGTTTTAGGGGCGTCCGACGGACGTAACGGCTCCGTTCCCATAGTTGGATGAAAGCCGTAATTGGCGAAAAACGGCAAAACGCTAATAGTTTCCCATACGTGGTTATTATTAGCGAATTCGGCTAGGGAAAGCTAATTTATCTAATCGTTTTAATAAAAGAAATAATAACCCCGAAGGTATTACTTTATTACCGCGTTAACTACTTTCGTTAAGCCGTCAGTTTACGGGTAATACGCAGTTAATGTACGAAACGTAACGCTTAAACGTTAATTTAATTCTTTTCAAAAAATGGAAACAAATTACGTGTCTCGGTTTGATATTATCGTGGCAGGTATGCCGTATAGGCGGTATACGTTAAAGATAAAGGCGTTAACGAAAGTCTTCGCCGATATATCCGTTACGGGGGCAAAATAGCGCATTTTCATAAGGCGGTTAATTATTATAAAGACGTATTTATAGGTATGTCCGAATCTTTTGTAAGGGGGGAGGGGGTTAACATAATTTACCGATACGTCGTTTTACGGGCGAAACGGTACCGGTAAGGGGTTAAGGAAACCTGTAGGTAACGTCTTAAATATTTTAATATAGCGGCAAAGGTGGCAGCTTTATACGAACGTAGTTATATCTCGGGATAGACGTAGCTAATAATAGCTCCGCCGTCATAGGTCGTAAGTTTTAAAGCGCCTAAGGTAACCTATAGGTATTACGCTATGGCTGCAGTAAAGTATCTAAAGCTTAAGGGCGTCATCGTTAGGGACAAATAGCCTATTCCGAACGTAAATACGTTTTTATACGGCTTTATAATCAGCTTTCGTAACTTTAAACGCTTTACGGATACCCTATTTAAAACGTTTATAAGCCGGGTTTGCTAATGCGGCTAGGATATTACTAACAAATATAAACGATTTGTAAGCGGCATTAATAAGTGCATTTATCGGCTGGTTAACATCTATGGCATAGGTTTTTAACGGAACCTTTTATCGATAAGGTAAAAGTATCGTTCTGTATCGGTACGCCACCCTGTCGTCGTTTATATTATTGCGATCCGCAGGTTATACGCCAGGTTGGCGAAAAAGGCCGTTAAAAATCATAGCTTTAGTTCCTAGTTTATAGATTATCTGGAACCGGAAATCGTTAAGAAATTCGGATTAACGGATTTGGCGTTAATTTAAAAGCTTAATAATGGCAAAATGCTAAAGGCTTTTATAATCGGTAATAACTTTTATGGGTTTTTCGATTTTTTAAAGTTCCGGGCGCCATTTTTTAAACGCCTTAATAATTGCTAGCAGTTCTTTATCGTAAATTTCGTAATTGCATTTTATAAGGTTATGCTTAATTAAAAAGAAGGCGACTAGCTGTAATATGCTTTATATATCGTATTACGAAACGACCTCCCTTAACGCCTAATTAAAAGTATTAATTTTTAGGATTATATGGCGCCGGGGATCGTAATAAGATAATATTAAAATTATAAAAAAAGCGTTTTTTAATTATTAAAACGCCGTTTTTGCGTCGTTTGGAAATAAGCCGGTTTATTTAACTTTGTTTATTAAGGCGGTAAGGGGTTTAGTAATGAATTGGAACGGGGTGATTTGGTCCTGATCAGTGCATATTTTATGGGAGTGTCACGATTAAGCCCGCGGTTCAAGAGATAATAAAGGCAACGCAAACCGTATTATGTGGTGTTAAATCCATGTATGAAACGATAATAAGTGTCTCCTCTTTCTGGGGTTGCGCCCAGCGAAAAATGAACTCCTAGAAATACATAACTGGTGATGACTAATTGATCGGCAAAGCCATGTACCCGGCTCTGCACCCTGCACCATTTTAACCCTCCTTTCTTAAGATAAAATCGTCCTCGATTTATCTTGAAAAATAAATGCCAACGTAATTAACTCCTAATGCCATAAATAAAAAAATATGCCTAAAACATATTAATTAATTTAGTTAACGCTTGCGCGGCTTGTCTTTCATCTTCCTCAACTTAGAACTTCGTCCTTAACGTTTCGCCAGCTCATCCCGTTGTTTAACCCTTTCTCTATCCTTCTAAGCTTTATCCTGCTTTACCTTCTTCGCGATCGAGTCCTTATACTTAGGCCAACCAAGCCAGCCTTGCGGAAAATATGGTTCAGGTCGTTTTTTTACAATCTGGTATGTATTTCCTAACCATTTGTACGGTATATTATACTAACCCTTTGTTATTATTCAAGCTCTTTGATTATTAAAAGGGTGGTCGTAATTTATATTTCGGCTTAAATAGTAACTTTTTAAAAACCGGATGGAATTAAGTAGTTTGCAAAATAAAAGGAGGAGGTATAAATACTTTAAAAGCTTGTTTTGGTTGATTAATAGGTATATAAGGTTGGGGGGTAAAAAACTTAATGGTTAATGTTTTAGTTAGCGGGTTATTGGTTCCTTTAATCGGTTGTTTTATCGGTCGTGGTCGTTTACCTTCCATAAAACGAGGTAACTAATCGGACTCCGGATTATCGGCCTTTTTTGGATCGTTAACTTCCTTTTTTAATAATGGAAACAAAGATCTTCCAGGCCATAATCTTATAAACCTTTTAATGTTATTATTATCTAGTTTTAAACTTAGGTACTTTTTAATTATATTAGTTACCTTCAACTTTATAATGGTTTCGCCCCATTTAATCGGTTCGTCCAGGTTATTATTTCCCCATTTTAAAGGATTACGCGTAATAATATAAAATATATAAACTATCCATAAACCGCAAGTGTAATATCTAACCTGGGTAGGTATCCTTACGATCGTTATACGGGTAGGGGGATTATTACGCTTTGATTTTATCCAGGCCTTTCGGTATAATTATAATAATAACTAAGTACGGTTAACCGTAAAATAAGTATTAAATACTAACATTCGACGCTTTAATCGAATATATAGCATATTAACTTAATAACCTTTAAATTCTTTATTAGTTTAAAGTCTGATATAGGTAATAAACCAAACATATTCTGGGTTTACAGTTTTGATTAATTCCATAACCTCGCTAGGGATATATCGGGTTTAGCCGTTAAAAATTATTTTATAGGCTTTAGTAATAACGGTTAAGATATATTAAGGTATATCCAGGGCGATTAATTATATAAGGGCAATAATATGTTTAGAACGTAAGTAAGTATAGTTCATCAAAATTATAAGTATTTGCTATAAAGGAGCTGCCACGAAATTATGCTATTTTTTACTGGTTTAATAAGGGGGTAAGGTAATATTTCTCCATGAACGTTTGCCGTTCTAATTAAACGGATGGATAGGGATAGCTCGATCAAAACGGACTTTCGGGGGAGCTTATTAGACAGGATAGGGAGTGGAACTATTATTGTGCATCCTGCGGAATAGCTGCATTATGTCATCTTTTTCCTATACTAGTATGTTGGCGATCTAGGCGAATTTTCCGGAATCCGACGTATTTAACTTTTTAAAGTTCCTATCCTCATTCTGGCTGGTACGTTTCTTGGATGATAACATGGTAACTATGGATGGACTGATCAGGGTATTAAGGTGCGAAAATAATAGTAATTTATAACTTAGGGATTTAAACGATAATTAAGGATATACGTAATATATAAATGTATATATATATATTTAAGTATGTAAGTATGTAAATATTAAGATATTAAGGTCGAAGTTATATAAGTACAGGAAATCGTTAGGAACTAATAGCAACTTATGTATAAAATTAATCAAATACGACGGGGTTAATGCATTAATTTTTTGATTAAAAAAAGTGTACGTCGAGGAAATATTAGAAAATTCCATTTGATGTTATATAGGAAAATGTCGTCGCCGTTACGTACTTTGATTAATTATTTACACCCATATTCTTTTTTTCCTATTACGATATTAACTTTTCCTTTTCGATTATATCTTCCAAATAACATAAAATCTTAATACTTACTTCTTTATTTTTAAAGTATTTAATTAATGTTATTATTATAAGTTTCCGTTAATCGTTAAATCCTTACAGTATCTTAGGTTTTCGTAAGAGTGCAAATTCTGGCGAACTGATTAATTTAATAAAGGAATCGTTTATTAGAAAGTTACCCGGTCCAGATAATAGGTAATTTGGTAATGTTTAACTTACTTCTTCCCGTATTAATCGAAACCTCCGTAATTTTGATAAGATTTCCGCTATTTGTTATGCAAATTTAATGGCTTCGAACTTATTATTATTTTCCAAACTTTTAATTAGACGTGTTGATAAGGCTTTGGCTATTAATTAAGTTATTAAGCCTTTATATAACCTTAATAATATTCGCAAGCCTTAAAATCTAATATACCGTCAGGCGTTTATCCATAATTTGGCTCCTACTTTTTAATATAAGTACCGTAATGCTGCGGTTTTTTAGGATTATTTACCTTTTAAAACTCCTGTTATAGATAATTTATTATTAAAGATACCGTACTTATTGTTATTGAATATTATGCCATTAATCGAATTATTAATTTCGGGGCCGGATCCATTTATGGATATTATTAATTAACGATTAATTAGTTGCAGGTTAATATTTTTGGCTTTTTATATGCTTGTTAATCCTTAACCTTGTATTATAACTTCGTCCTTAGTTTCGTTAATTCCAGTAGGACTTCGGATTACTGATCGGGTACCCGGCTTATTCTTTAGTTTGGGTCTATCTTAACTTTTTGAATCGATTTTAACGATAAGGACGTAATAACCAAGTTCTGGAATGATTATAGCCGTATCGAGCGTATAGTAATAAAACACCTCGAGGTACGTATTGTTTCTGTTTGGTACCTGTCCTAGGAAAATGGTACTAATCAGATATAGATGTTCGGAGCCATGTTAATTTGCATTGTCGGTGGCCCTGCCAAAGGTCGGTACTATGAATGGCGAATTATCGGGGAGAACTTCTGGATTGCAACGGGTATTTAGTCCAATATCATCATTATGCTAGCTGATTAGGGAAGAAAGCCTTTATCGCATCCTGTATACGTCGAAATTATTTAGGGTGGACTTATAGGTTCGTTTATGAACTTGTTATCTAAGGATGTTCGGTATATTACTAGCTTATTTATTCAAGTATTTGGAATGCCTAACCTAATTCCATGTAAATTATGCGAATAACGACATAAAGGTTTTAAGTAGTTTGATTAATGTGGTATGTTCTTATTCTTTAGGTGCTGGTTAATCCCCGAATTCCATAAAAGGTTTTACGGTAACTGTATCGGGTTTGTCGAAGGTTATAGATATATATTCCGGGATGATCGGTTTGATTACTTAAAGGCTAAATACTTGCGGTTTTTTTAGGTTAAAAAAGACATCCGTTTAAAGGTTTATCCAGTTATTAAGGTATTCGATAAGGGCCGCCTTTGTTTAATGGTTAGAGGATATATTTCTGATTTTCGGTACTTGATAAAGATCGGGTTTTTTAGGTTTGGAGGTATTAATTAGTTGTAAAAAAGTATAGGCGTTATGTAAGACAGTTATGGGCAAGGTGGTAAGAGACCGAGGGGAAACCTTTTACTTTTAGTTTCTTTTAATTAATTGCGTTAATATTTTCCGTTCGTTTGATCGATTTGCTTCGGGTATCTTATTGTTGTCCATAATTACGTAGCTTTCCAACCGACCATTAGGTATTTGGACTTTAATATTAATTGTTACAGGCTTTGAAGTTCTGGGCTGCCAGTTTTTAGGTAGCTCGACCTTCGTAATATTTAAAATATCTAACATAGTATCTTCTGGTTGATCGGGTAATGGCTTCGTTTAATCGTTTTTATGTAGATTTATCGGCTTTTAATATCCTTTTTTATTTTTTATAAATTACTTTAATTTATTAATAAGGAAGGTTTTTTGTAATTTCGTTTTATTAATTTCCTTTAAGTAGTAAGTACTTTGATTATTGGTTTTATTAATTAGGTACGGTCCAGTTTAGCGGTACTTTAATTTTATGTCCCTGGATATGTTAATATGTTTTGGTATGTCGTATAGAAGTACCAGGTTATTCACTTATAAAGGTTTATTTTTTATCTTGTTTTTATTTCTTTCGTTTGTAAGTCTGGCAATCTTATGTTTTTGGTCGCTGATTATTTTGGTAGCCTTGGTTATGTTTTCGGCCTTTCTTTCTAGCAGTCGAATTTTTTATGTAATTAAGTTTTCCCTTGGAATATCAGGATTTTAATTTATGATGCGTTAAGTCGGTAGTACTGTCTCGATCGGTAGGATTGCTCTTTGACCGTATAGTAATTCGTAAGGACTGAGACCATAGCTTTTAACGGTTATGTTATCGGCGAAGATCATTTTCGGTAAGAGCTTAACCCATCTTTTGCCAGTGCTATTTGTCGTTTTTATTAGACCTTTAGCGATCGGGACATATCCTTTTTCGATTAAACCTTATCGCTAGGCAGCATGCGCAGCTTTAACTTTTTTTTGAATTTTAAGAGTATTGCAGGCTTTAATAACTTCGCCCTTATTCTTAAAGCTTCCGTTTATTTTGATCTTGATCGGAATACTATGTCGATAAAAGATATGTTCGTTTAAGAAATTCTTAATTATAGCTGATATAACTAAACGTAAAGTTTTAATTTTTAGGTAGCCGGATAATTCGCATTTAGCCTCGATAGTAACCTTATAACCGTTGTTACTAGGCATAAATTGCATATTAATCACTTAAATAGCAGCTATGTTAATGGGCTAAAAAAAGCCGTAACTTTTTTCGAAGCGTTAATTAGCAGCTTTCTGGCATTTCGGATATGCAAATACCGTTTTTTGAATTTGTCCATACATTTTACGTTAATAATAAGAAATTACTATGCGCCGATAGATCGAATCTCGTCCTTTATGGCCGCAATCCTTATAACATTACCTGATTACCGCGTATTACTTTTAGTAGTTGTTAACTACCTTACGGGTACCGTATCGCTTATTTACCTTGCGCCAAAAAATCCCGTCCTAAATAAAATAATTTAAAACTTCGGCCTTAAAAACCGTTCTTTTTCTTTTCGGAACGTTTCGTAGTCGATCAGGAAGATCCAATATCGTTAGAAATTTCGCATACTTTTATAATTTCTTAAACTAATTTCTAATAAGAAGTTCTTGCTTTTGATTAGTCGTAATAGGTATCGTGGCTATACCAGTTAAAATGAGATTAAGCCGAATAACGTTTAGCTGGATATTAATAAAGTTATCGACTTTTTTTTCCATTAATTGTTTAACGCGTTAAAGGCTTTAAATAACTTTTTCGATAATCCGTCGGCGGCTATATTTTTCTTGCTAGGAATATGCTTAATTTCGAAATCGAATATCTTTATTTATGTAACCTAACGGGTAAAAAATGCTTTAGGTAAGGAACTTATAAAGTTATTAATCTGGGTTATTAATACCTTAACGTCGGTTTTTAACATAAATCGGACTTTATAAATATGGTTTCGGAATTTCTTCAAGATTTTAAAAACGGCTCGATATTTTAACTTACTAGCGTCGTAATTTAACTTAGCGCCCTTTTAAGTACCACTTTCAAAACGCGCGGGATATTCGATTTTATTAATTATTTATCCGAAAATGCCTTTAAAGCCTTATTTACTTGCGTTTATTCTTATAATAATTTTTGTTGCTGTAGGGTTATAATTTAAGGTAATTAAGGTCGGGGCTGTCGTAATTGCTTTCTTAATGCTTTTTATCGCTTTATTTTGATCAGGACCCTAGACGAAAAGTTGATTTTTCCGGAACAGTTTTGTAAGAGGCTTAACTTTTATGGCAAAATACGTAACAAAAATCCGATAGTAAACCATAATGCCTAGGAAAATTCTAACTTCCGAAACGTTTTTGTAAGGCTGAATTTCCAGGATCTTTTCCACTTTGGCTATATCTGGGCGGCGACCATTTGTTCCATAAAACAATCCGACTATAACTGTGGTTTTTTGGTATTATTAAGACTTTTTTATATTGATTGAAATATTAGTAAGCTTATAGTTAAGTAAGGTTTTATTAATATTAACGATATGCTTATAAACAAATCGCCAAATCCCTGGAAAAATCTTTTCGTTATCGTATTTTATCCTTGGGCCTTTAATTTTAACGTCGTCGACAAATAGGCGAGCTATGTTAGGCATTAGATTTTTTAAAATCTTTCCGACCATACGACAAAAGTAAGCCATAAAGTTGGTAAACTTTATAGGCATATTAGTATACCTAAGCAGTCCTAAAGGTATTGTAAAAGTGGTTAGATTTTTGCTGGTTGGGGTTAATGTAACCTGATCGTAACCTGAGAAAAAATCTACCAAAGTAATTAAGGAGCATATGGTAAAGTCCGCGGAGAATTCGTCGCAGTTTTTTGATATAAAGGCGTTTCGTAAGGTAATAACGTTTAGCTTTGTTGCAAAGTTAATTAATTGCAATTTATTATCCTTTTTTTGTATAAGGAACCAAGCGTTTTTATACGCGGCATGAGATTATTCGAGTATTCCTTTTTGTATTCGTACTCGCAATATTTCGATTAATTTGTTTTTAAGGCTAGCCGGCATAATTATGCCCTTGGTTTGCCACGCCTTATAAGGGACTATTTGGATCTTATAGTTTGGTGCGATATTGGATTTAATCTTGTTATATTCCTGTTAATCCCAGGTTAAGGCAGCTTTTTTGCGGATTAACATCTTTTTAAAAAAGGTTTTTTCCGTACGGGTAAACTTGTTGCCTAACTGATCAAAAATAGCGTCGGCCTTTTCTTTTATAAGTCGGGTCCCTTACGGCATAGTAGTAAATCTAAGGAATAAGACAGCTAACGGGATACCAAATTCGTCGGGTTTTTTTTTTACTTTAATTAATCGTTCGCTAAACCTTTTTAAGCTTTTTGGCCTTTTAATCTGGGTTTCCAAAAGGTACTGATTTATCGGGTAATATATCATCGATAAAAACTACCTTTTTCCATTTCGGCTTATATATCGTATTAATTTATACGGTACGGTCCTTGTTAACTTTTTTTCGTATTTATTCTTACAAGATTCCGTACAGGGCGTATGCAAGTTCTTCATCGTTAAATTGTTTTAGTACCGTATTTTCAGGTTTCAGCTTGTTTTTTATAGCTTTTTAAATAGTTATCAGGTCCTAATTAGCATAGGTGTTATTAATCGAGAAGATATACAGGCCCGTAGCGTATTTATTTGTCTTTTCCCTTGTAGGCCTGCTTTCGCCAGTAAAGCGGCTTATAGGTTTACCGGCTCTTCTTTTTTTAGCTTTTTTTTAGTGCGGATATTGGAACTAACCCTTTTAGCTGGGATTAACGGGATAATGATTTTTGTCGGATTAAACTTTAAGGTTCCTTTTATTACTTCCGGGTTTATATTAAGTGTTATTTTTGATTTGGTTATAAAGTTAAGTCCAAATATTAGCGACTGTGTAGCGAAATGATCGTTGACGATAAATATAGGGATGGTAATTGATCGGCCAGCTAGCTAGACAGGTGCCTTGATAATACCTTCGAATGGAGTCCTTTTTTACGAATTGAAGCCTATGAATGAAATTCGTATCTGTCGTATTGTTAGTTTATGTTGCTTGACGTAAAAGGCGATAATAACGCTTAATTCGGCTTTTATGTCGATAATTTCATTGATTAGGTCTTTGCCGCCTTTATGGCCTACTTTAATTGCAAGTCTAAATAATGGGGTAATATATTTAGCCGGGTTATATTGTTATACCGATAAGACTTTTGCTTTTTGTTAAATTTCTGGCTTATATCCAATGTTCATGGTTAAATTCCTGGGGTTTTTTTTTCGTTTTTAGAAATTCGGATCTTCTTATTTTAGCCTCGGTTATTTTGATCGTTTTTTTGCTTTTGCGATTAAATACCTTTAAAGTTTTAGTAGCCATGAAATTCTTAAAAGCTTTGCCGAAGTCTGGATAGACCTTTATTAATTCCGACCAGGTGATTTCGAACTTTCTTTTGGAGTTTTTACGGATTTTCTTTTTCCAAAACTTAATAACATGTTAGTCGATTAGTTTTTTATGGTTAAAAGTATTATTGGTTTAGATAGTATTGTTTGCTTGCGTAATAATCGGTATTTAAATGATATTGTTCGTTTAAATTGCGTTGTTTACTTGGACGGTTCGTTCGATATTATGAAATAAGGGTTTATTATGTATTAAATTATTATTACTGGTTTTGTTTCTTTTCGTTTTGTTATTAAACTTTTTTTTCTTTTCTTAATGCGCTTAGTTATTATAACGCTGGTAAGCACGGTAAGTTGATCAGAATCGTCGACCTTTAGGGCACGGATTTCCTTTAAATGTTGGGTACCTTTGTTTTCGATAAGGTTATTCCATAGTTAGTCACGTAAGGGTGCCTTTTTATAAAATGATTTTCCGTTTTTTTCGATAAAATGGGTTATATTAATTTTAGTTATACGGTTCTGATTAATGGCAAAATCTTGTCGGGACGGTTTTAGAATTTGTATAGGCTTCAGAAAATTAGTAGGAGTAATTAAGGTATTATCCGAGTTAGTTTTAGGCGACTTCCTGCCTTTATGAATGTCGTCTTGCCGATTAAAGTATCGCATTTTTTCCCTGAAGTGATTGGGAAAGCCCGGTGAGTTATGGATTTATTTTAAGACTTTTTTTTAGATCGGAATCTGCTGGTTGATAGCTTGGCTTTTAAGAACCTGGGGAAACTGTATTATGCCTAACGTAGCTCGATTGTTAGGTGTTTTTAGGTAAATTGTATATCCGTTATCGTTAAATAAAATTAATTGCGTATTTTTTATGTTCCTAAATAGATGGCATTTGTTTATGTTGTATACAGGTTTTAAATAAAATTAACAGGTATTATAATTAAAACCGTTATATCGTTCTTTTCAACCTGGGTAATTGCCTTGATAGCCTTTACGACCTTGGTAACTACCTTAATTACGGTAAAGGTTTAATTGATTAAAATTATCCGGCTGGAAGCTTATTATATTAATCGAAGGGTTAGTATTATAGCTGTGAGTTTAAAGTGCTTTTTATTTTGGCGGAGCGTAATATTGTAAATTTTAGGTAGCTTTTCGGTTGCGTATTTCCTTTTTGAAAGCTCTTAAGTTTTAAATTTGTCGAGCTTACGTAATTTTTAAATCCTGTAATGCATTTATGATTTCGGATACTTGATTAATCCTGTTCGCTAATGTTTATCGCGGTCGAGGGCTTCCTTATTGTTATTGCTTAAATTGTTAAGTTAAATAAAACCGGTCGTTATTTTTATGGTCGATATTAAAGCGGACCTTTTCTTGTTATCGACTACGGGCTTTATGTTTAAGCAATTTAACTTTATTAAAAGTTTAATTTTTAATTAATGTCGACGTATTGTCGTAATTTATTATATATAAGTTTTTGAGTTTTATAAAGGAATTATTAAAAACTTTTTCGAGATAACCGGCAGATAATCCTTTTAATAAGCTTTCCATGTATTCGTTATTGCTAGTTATTTTTCCCTTTAACTTGGATTTTTTCAGGATATTTCTTACCTTGGCAGCATGTTTTAGATAATATTTATAAACTTAATCAGGTTTATTACGTTAAGTTTATTTCGTTAAAAATTTTAATTAATCCTTAATAATCCGGATTTATTTTAGGTTTTATAATTTGAAAGTTTTTAAAATAACCTTAATAACGTCGTTTTATTTCATAAATCCCTTAATAACAACCTTAATTCGGTCCTTTATAGTATTACTATCCGTTTAGAAAGGTAATTTAACGATTATCTCAGATTTTATTAACTTATATTTTTTAAATAATTTATTAACCCTTTTAAGCTAATCGGTAGTTCTAGTTCCAGAAAAACGAAGATCCGGAAAGGCAGATAAGTCCGGGAGAATTATTAAGGACGAAAGGCGGTTTATAAAGTTTACTGGAAAGCCGTATCTTTATTAATCAGTTTGTTTAAATGGTATAACGTCTAATATCGGTACCGCAAGTTCTGTAGATAATTTTAAGAATTTATAAAATTATGCAATTTTTCGTCCTTACGGGGTTTTAATCGAGATTCCAGAAACTACTTAAAAGTTCGAATTTTGTATAAGTTCTAAATATCCAATCGGATTGTTTGGAAACCTTTCCTTATTAACTTTACTTTCGTAAGGGTTTTTTGTCGATCAGTATTAAACAGTGGTATTTAAAACAAGATTTTGGTTTTTCTTTGGAATAGGGAACTCCGGTATAAATAAAAGGCTTTGTTATTATTCAGCTTAGGTAGTAATCTTAAAAAGCTTTAACGGGCTTTTAGCAAACCTGCCAAAATTTATTTTAGATTAATCAGATTTACCAATCCTAGGATTATTCGGGTTCTAAGGCGCCGGGTTAACGGGAATATATTTAGGCATAAGGTAAATAATTATCCGTACTACTTGTTTTGTATATACTTTTTTTTTTTTTATGATAAAAAAATAGGTAATTTTTTCCTTTTATTATTTGTCGTAACGATTTTATCCTAATTAACGTATTATTTTTGGCCTATATTAACCTGGGCCTTTTCCAGCTTGCTTATTAATGCTTTTATTGCTAACTTAAGTACTTTAATACGAAGGCTAACTAAAAGTAGCAGGTTTTAAATAATACCTTTTAATAATAACCAAATAGGATATTATCCGATTAACGCCAGTAAGATCCAAAATATATTATCTGTTATCTTTCTCTTAATTTTCGCGTTATATTAAGGGATATTAATCCTTTTTCGTGCTTTTTCTTTCGTCCGTTATATTAATAACTCCATAACCTTAATCCTTTTCTTGCCTAAATTCGTAACTTGCTATCTTTGTTGGTAAAAGTGTTATAGGTTACTTGTGTTAATGGTAGCAACTTTACCTAGTTGTTTTGTTGGTAGTTAATATAGCTCCGGAAGTATTGTTCCAAGGTTTGGTTTAATTATTCCGTTTGATTATTTGTTTAAGGGTGATAAGCTATAAAGAACTTAAGTTTAGTACCTATTTGTTTAAAAAGGTTAATGCCAAACTTAGATGTGAAAAGCTTATTTCGATTAAAAATAATCTTTTCTGGTATTCCGTATTTGTCGAGGCAATATTAGATAAATGCATAAGCTAGTTATTTTACCGTCGTAGTTCCTTTAAAAAGTAGGAACTACCTATATTTGGTAAGTCTGTTAACGATCACCTAGATTCCGTCGTATTTAACTTTAATAATTAAGTCTTTAAATGAAGGAAAGCTGGTGATAAAATTCCAAATTATGGTACTTTATACCTTATTAGGAATATCGGTAGGTTATAATAGTTTATAAGGTTTATGGCGTACTACTTTGGCCTTATTATAAATATTGCAATTCTTAACAACCTTTTTAACTACTCGGCGTAGTTCTGGGAAATCGTATTTTTTTGGTAACCGTCGAATGGTGTTAAAAATTCCTTAATATCCATTTAAGAGGTTTTTATGGAATTCTTTTACGAATTATTCCTATTGGTTCCTAGGAATATAAATTTTGTTATGGTATAATAGCTGGCTTTTTAGGTATCTTTTTTAATTATTGAATCTTTTCTTTTTTTATGTCGTAAAAACCTTAAAATCGTGTTAAAACTTTAAGGGTTCGTTTTTTTAAGATTTTGCATAACTGTACCGTATTATCCTGGTTGTATTGTAGTATTTGTATTCTTCGTTTGGGAACCTTAAGATTATAATCGCCTTTACGACTAAGAATATCCGCCTGGATATTTTCCTTTCCCTTAATATAATGTATTTTAAAGTTAAGCCTGGATAAGAAAGTTATCCAAATTTTATATCGTTTGTTTAGTTTTTATATTTTTATAACTCGGGTAAGGTTTTTATAATTAAAATAAATATCGAAAGGTTCTTTAATTCCGTTTAAAAAAGGCTTTTACTTTTTAAAAGCGTTAATAATTGCTAGCCGTTCTTTGTCGTAGATCGGGTATTTAAGTTTTGCATTTCGGAATATTTTCGAATAATAGGCCATTAGGTACCATTTACCGTTATTTTTTAATTATTTTAGGACGGCATTTAGTACGTAATCCGAGGCGTTTATTTTTAAGCGCTTTTTCTTATTTGCGTTAGGTAATTTTATTCTGGGTTTACTGGTAATTACGTTTTTCTAGATCTGGAATGCCTTTTTTATATCCCTTAAGAGTTTAAACTCCTTATTAATATACTTTTTAGTAATAGGTTTCGTTAATAGTTTAGTAATATCTCCGTATTTTGTAATTAGGCCTCGTACGTATCCCGTAAATCCTAAAATCTGTCGAATGTCGGTAACGGTCGCCTTATTAAAGATAGGCCAGTTTTTAACTGCTTCCATCTTAAAGCGTTAAATTTAAATTTGGCCGGGGGTAAATATAGATCCCAGAAAGTTTAGCTTCTATGTATGCTATACGCTCTTGGCTGGGTTGATTCGGATGTTCACCTTATCTAATATCTTAAGTACCTAAGCCATATGCTTCTTGTACTTCTTTAAAATCTCGGAATAGATAAAAATGTCGTTAAGGTAAATAAATACGAACTTATTCATATATTTTCGTAAAATGGTTATAACCAGGCGTTGGAAATTGGCGGAAGTATTAATAAGTCCTATAGGCATTACTTGGTACTCGTAAAATCCGTATATCGTTCTAAATGCCGTTTTCCATTCTTTTTTTTAGGCCATTCTGATACGGTAATAACCGTTTTAAAAATTAAGTACAGTAAACTATTTAATTTCGCTCGCGTTTTCTTTTAATATGTTCATAAGCGTTAATGGGTATCCATTCTTAATCGTGATGTCGTTTAGCTTTCTGTAATTAATAGTTTTTCTGAAAACCTGGCCTCCGTTTTCGTTAATTTTCTGCTTTTCATCCTTAATTTTTAGTATTATAAGAACTGGGTATTTAGTAGAAGAGTTAAAGGGTTGAATATATCCTTTTTTTAAATCGAATTTAATAATTTTCCATAAGGCTTTTAACCTTTTAAGATTTATATGGTAAAATTTATAAAGTTTGGGATAATATCCTTCCTTAATAGGTATTCGGTAATCCTATTATCTATATGGTAACAACTTTTGGTTTTCTTTGTTTTTAAAGGATTTCTTAATCCTCGATACTTAGGTGGTACTGTTCCGGCTTGATCTAGCATTTGTACCTTTTTGATAATATAACAAATTTTCTGCTCGTTTTCCTTAGGTAGCTTTTTTTTGCTTTCCTAGGAAAGCGTTTGGTGTTTCCAATTAATGTGCGGGTTACTGGACGTTAGCCCTGGTATTCCCAGGATGATATCATGTCCAGAATTGTCGGCGATGTCTAACGAAATTCGTTCTTGATATTTTGGATTCAAATGGGAAGGTTTTCCGTTTCTCATAAAACTTGTCCGTTTTTATACTTGGATAAGCTTCCGTTTACCGGGCGTAACTTGTAGGACTTTAACTTATATTTCTAAAGAACTTAATGTTTTTTTACCGCCGCGGAAGAAATAAAGTTGCCTTCGGTTCCTAAATTGATCATAGCTTTAAATATATTATTCTTATATTGGAATGGAATTTCGATCTGGTTACGTAATCCCTTTATTACCTCGTATTAAGTTTTATAAGTTAAGGTTTTTCGATACCTTAGTTTCGAAGGCCTCTGGCGTTTTTTAACTTATAATAATATCTAATCTGAAAAAGTTTTTACCTGCCTACTTTTCGAATAACGTACTTAATGCATTAATCGTTTTTATATTTAAACTATGTTTTTTTGCTATACTTGCATTTGGAAGTAACTATTTTCTTCGGGCTTAATCTTTAATCTTATATTTCTCGAGTTATATGGTTAAAAATATAAACCTCCGAAAGAGGTACTCCCATATTTAGGAGTTCGTATTAAATGTAAACTATCGGGAAATAATATAAATATTCTTATAATATAACTTTTTAACTTTATTTTGATTCGGGATATAAGTGACAAAACCTAAGGTATTTTAGCTATCGGGAAGTTTTTGTATATTTATATTCGTTATTTAGTTCGGTAAGTATCTTTTCGTTTTATCCGGGCTAAAAATTATTATCTTTTTTGGCTTTAAGATAAATAAGACAATCGTCGATGTAACAAGCGGTAAAGTGCAACGACTTATGCTGGCTTTTTCGAGGTTTGGTATATACCGTGCATTTAGGGAACTCGCAAAACTCCGAGGATAACTATCCGTAATTGCTAACGTCAGGTCGGAATTAATCATTTTCGTTGTGTATTTTATACCGAGATATGTTAAAATGGCAAAAACATCCTAGCTTTATAACTATCCTAGCAGTTATTTGTCCGGGGTGATACTTGCAGGTTCTAGCCTTAAAGTCCTGGCAAATAAGGCAATCCTCGTACTTTAAGATGTCGTTCTGGATTTAAGTGGTAGTGGTAATGGTAAATTTTAGCTAAAAAGAAATCGAACTAATTTCTTTTTTCCTTTTTTGCCTTATTATCGGTTTCTTGTTTAGCCGTTCTGGTTTTCTTCTTGGGTTAAGGAATTCTTCCCTTCTTAAAATTCCTTTTAGCAGAAAAGTAACATTCGTTTTTGAAATATCCCTCTTTATTATAATTAAAACATTTTATGTTAGACTTATCTTTTTGAGGCTTTTTCGAAGTAATACTGACTTTTTTTTAAAGTTTGCCTTTATTTTTCTTAGTTCGGCTGCTAAAGCCTTTATCGTTATTTCGTTTGTTGGTTCCTTTTTTTTAAGGTACCGGTTAAAGGTACGTCGATTAGCGATAATTGCTTTATCGGTATATTCCTTAAAGGATTTTATCTTAGGTACCATATATATCTTATCCTTAACTTCACTCTTGAAACCGTCGTAAAAAAAATAAAATAAGGCGTTTTCGGGTAAATTAAAAATTACGGCTAAACGGTTAAATTCTGTCGTATATTCTATAGCTAACATGGTTTAATAAAGAAGGTATAATTGTTTTATTACGTATTATTCCTTATTTGAATTTTTAAACATAGTTTGCATTCGGTTTTCGAAATATCGGTAAACGTTAAAGATGTAATTGGTAATATTCGAAAGCTTTTCGGGGTAATGTTTTAGGCAATCCTTCATAATAAGTTCGAATTACAAAAAAGTCCGTCCAGTTAGCAGCTAAAAGATGACCATTACCTTTTAATAATCCTCTATTAAAAAGCTCTGGTAAAACTTAAAATAAGTTCTAGCTTGAACGAAAAATCCTTTTATATTTATAATTCCGTTATAAGGTTTTAAGGTAATTTGTTTTTAACCTTTAATTTTTGGCATCCCGTAATAACTGGGAAATAGGATAATAACTTCGCGCTACCGATTAAGGCGGAATAATAGGGGTATTAAGATTGTTTCCTCCATTCCTCGGGTAAATTAAGTTATCCTTTTTCTAAAGGGTTAGGGTTTTTTTTCTCTATCTCTTTCCAAACCTTGGATTTTGCGTACCAGGATCTCCATTTTCTTTTCAAAAGAAAGCTCTCTCTCCTTTCCCTTTGGACCCTAAGGTTCCTGGATCGCTGGCTCTTCTTCCTCTTCCAAATCTCCCCAAACCTTAATAATATCCTTTAAAGCGGGGGTTGGATGCTAGGTCTAAAAGGAAAGAAAATCTCCCTTACCTCGAATTATAAAAAGCATAATATTATCGATTAATTAAAAACCTTTTTCGATAAAAGGTAAATTATTTAATCTGGTTATCCGTTACTGGCTTATAACGGAAATCGGGTATACTATCTATCTGCTGAAGGTCAATTTATGATATCGTTTTTATTAAGTTCAGGAAAGCTTATACCTAACTGGGCTTAAAATCATCCGTGAGCTATTAATCAAAAAGCTATCAAAATGTAACGAACCTGTTATATATCCACCTAAAAGTATAAGCAGTATCCGAAATAGGGTCTTGATTTGCAGGTAATGATAAGGCAAGGAATAATTCACTAAGGGTTTATTCGTTAAAAAAGTTTAAAAACTTTTCCCTCACTTAATAAACGATATAGTTACCTGCAGTTAAAAAGCTCAAATTAATAGCTAAAAAGCGAAACTAAATAAGTGCTATTTACATAAAAGACCGGTTCGTTATATATCTAATTACCTTTCAATACGTGTGCCGTAGATCTATGTAATCTCTGTAATCTCGTCCCAGATCACCTAAATCACCTAGATCACTTAAGGGCCAAGCCCCTTGGCCGACCTTCAGCCGTAACGCACTCCCGCGCTAGGCCTTAAAGGTAAGACCTTAGGATAAGAACTGTTAGATATAGGGGACATCAGTTGTGTTGTTGTATTCGGCTAGATACGTGTGCTGTTGCACGCGTACAGCGTTAAATAGCGTAGCCACGGAACATGTATGGGCCGATCAGTAGGTGACCTTTCCGTATATGGGGTGCGCTACGCACCCCCCAGCTAGCTGACAAGAACACTGTTCTCGTAACAATAACTAGCCGACATCTTTTTAAAACATACCTTAAAAGTATACGGATTATTAACGGAAATCTTTTTAAATAAAAAAAGGACATTTACTTTAAAATTCTACCAACGACTTATAGCATAACTAAGTTTAAATTATAAATTATCCAAGGTATTCCAACCTTCAATAAACGGATACATAAAAAAGAATCAATCAAATATTAAAAACTTACTTCCGATATTATATTAATTATAAACCCAACGATTAGTCCCGAAATTACCTATCGCCTAATTAACCTACAATACCAACTACCATAAAAACACTAAAACGATTCCAACAAGCGCCAACTTTGGTTTTATACTAAAAGTTTATAAAAATATACGCGAAAGCCGTATTAACGTTAAAGTAATTCTCATATCAAAATAACCTAAATAATTACATACAAAAATAAAAATAAAATTTAAATTTATACGTAATTAAATAAAGAAATATTATAACCAAAAAAGGTTAAAAGAATTAACCTTCTAAAAGGGAAAGATAGTTTAGCTAGCTATTAAAAATATCCAAACTAAATAACCAAATAAGAAACTTGATTTTAAATATATCGGACCATACGAAATCATCAAGAAAATCTTAAAAAAATAACTACCACTTAAAACTACCCCGTAAAATTAAACTTCATATAATCTTTTATATTTTTTTATTGGAATTAATAGCAAATACCAGCAAAATAAATACAGGATACGAGAAAAAGGCAAAACAACATATACCGATATATGAAAAGAGAAAAAATCCTAAATATATGCAAAAAGAACAGACTTACGTAATACCTGATTAAATGGAAAAACTACATAAACTTCGAAAATACCTAGGAACCCGCCAAGAACCTTATAAACGCCCAGCGCTTATTAAAAAGCTTATACTAATAACGACGGCCATACCCTAATTAGTAATCGATTAATTAATAGGTTTAAACTAGTCGATCAAATCTGCGACCTGGCCTAAAGCTACCGCGCCAACCGCCGCCTCTAACTATTCTTGCTCCTTTTTTAAACGTTTAAATTTTTCCATAACTTCCGCACCCTTAATACCATAACGAAATATCTCGATACCCCAACGTCGGAAAAGCCGTTTTTGCTTTTGCAAACGATCGAATTTGTTAATAACGGCCCGTAATATCTTTCGAACCTATTTCTCTTTACGTTTCAAACGATCCTTTTCGTTAAGAAATTTTTAATGCTCCGTTTCCGAATACCCAAGAATATCATAAGGACCACCATAACGAACGTACAGTGCGTATTTTACGGAACTACGGGCGACCTTACAGTTTATACCCTCCTTTTCGTAACGAGAACAAAAAGGTATATTAAAGTTAAAACGTTTAATACGTTCTAAAAAATCAAAGGCGTTAATACGTTAATGAAAACGACGCTTTTTAACTCGACCCGATATAATAAATATAAAAAAGGAAAGCTTACTTACTAAAATTAATAAATAAACAAATTGATTTTTAAGGGCAAAAATTCTAAAGGGGAAAGATTATGTTATAAGCTAATAATCTTGGCTATAATATAAAGGGTCGGATCTCCCAAAAAAGTTAATTCCGACTAAAAGGTAAAAAATTACGTAACAGGCTTAAAGAACTTAAAACGCTAAATACCATGAGCTCCTTAAGCCGTTATGCGAGCTTAAAAAACTTAACGTACTTTAAGGTTTAAGCAGTTTAAGCATTTTAAGCCAAGATAAGAATATATACGTTCGTTATTACTATAGTTTAAATAAACCACCAGCTTGTAATATAACTTAGTTACCAAGATTACCTTTAACAATCTGCTATTACCAGACGTAATTATTAGTTACCCCATTGCTCAGTTTTCCACAACACTACTGCTAACATAAACCGTACGACTAGGTTTAATAGTTGGTTAAACCCCTTAGCCGTCACATCAAGTATCCTTCGCAGGAAAAGCTACCTTTAGCCACACCTATTCCATATTATGATATATCTACTAACACCGATTATTTTTACTAATTGCGATATTGCATTCGGTGTAATCAGATGTTATTCATTGGGCTAACTACTGATTTAGACTATTATTACCTGCAATTTGAAGCCTTATTCGCCGCGTACCGCGAACTATATAACTTAAATAAGCCTAAAACCATACAGCGCATTTCCTTAAGAAACGTCTGTATTAATTAATAAGCATTTAACATTAACATTAAAAATGCACTTCCGCACCCGCGTTTCTATGGAGTAGCGCATCTTAGTGGGTCTTTATGTCAGCTAGCTGGGGGGTGCGTAGCGCAGCCCATATACGGAAAGGTCACCTACTGATCGGCCCATACATGTTCCGTGGCTAAGCTACTTAACGCTGTACGCGTGCAACAGCACACGTATATAGCATAATATAACAACACAACTGATATTTCCTATATCCGACAATTAAGAGTCTTATTCGCTTAATTCGCGTAAACATCAACTGATCAATTATTATTAAGACGATATAAGCTATATATTAATAAAAATTATCAATATACTTCAATAGCAACAATAGCAACCATATAATCGGTATTCCAAATTATCTACCAGGGACCTAAAACCTAAAACCGTTTTAAAGGCAAATTCCAATCTAAAGCGTACGCGCTTAATATTTGAGACTTTATTAATCTTAATTAATCACGTCGTAACCTGTTAAACTTATAAAACCCGATATAACCTTATATCCGAAGAAAAGAGTTCGTCCTTAAACGCGAAATAATACCCTAACTTCCGACTGTATACTCGAAAACGTCGACCTTACAGGTCATCCTACGAACGTCCTTAAGATAACGACCGAAGGCAAACAAGCCTACAATCAGGAATTTACAGCATATATTTACAAGAATCGGAAGTACGATACCTTCCGCAAGGGTATCAACGACCTTACGAAATGGGTCCTGGAATCTGTATCTCCAGCGATTAAGGGAATAAGTTTTCTTTTAAGGAAGAACCTACGAAAACGGTACGCCAAGCTAGCTAAGTCCGGCAAGGTATACGACGGCAGGCTACTAATCAACACCTAGCGAAAGTACCGCAAAAAGCTAAAGCAAGCCTTAAAGTCTGGCAAAAAGCTAAACGAATGAATCGTAAGATGGCAAAAGATCATGGCCTAGGGGTAACGATATGGTGTCCTAGAAACGAATATAACGATCATATAGGTCAACGACCTGTATATAACTTTAGCTTCCATTATGGAAACCTAGATAATAACCTTCTAAATAGTAAAAAAAGTAAAGATCGACAATAGTACGATTAGTTACTAAAAGGTAGCAGCTAACTTTTTAAATTACTAGGTTATAACCTATTAATTATTTATATCGAAAAACGTTAAGGCAGCGTTTTTTACGTTTTACGGGATTCCCGCGGATCCCATTAATCAGGATAACCCCGATTAGGAAGAAACTAAGCGCATTAACCTTTAACCACAAAAAAGAATTCCGGTACGAACGCCGAAGCGAGATAATCGTAAAGGTTCCCAGGCGGACCAAAACGTTAATAAGCAGAAACGTCAGGAATTAAATATATAAGGCATACGGTATAAAGCATACTTAAGTAGTTATTATAAGTTAACCTAATACTTTTATGTATTCCTTAACAAAATTTTAAAAAGTTTCCGACTTAACGAAAGTTTAAAATTATTCGTTCGAAATCGAATAGCTGCCGATCAATCCTTAAAGGAAAAGATTAAGCGTTTATCGAAAATTATGAAAAAGTTAATTACAAAAACGAATTAATTCTTAAAAAAAGTAAAACAAATCTTAACGTATTTCCTAATTCCTAATTAACGTAGCGTTATAAACGCATCATTTTACCCTTTAAGGAATTTATTTATCCTGGATTTAAAGTCCATAATATATATCTTTAACTTTATTAACAAGTTCCTGAATTTTAAACCAACCGTATAAGGTGACGAAATATACGCAGGTAACAATTTCGTCCCGATCAAAAAGTACGGAAAGGTTAATGTATTATTTTAAAGCCTTAACGGTACGAAAGCGTTACGGCTTTATAATATGGCCTATTGCGAAGAATTCGCATATAATTTAATGTTACTTTAACAGCTCCGGAAGAAAGGTTACTAGTAAGATAATTAAGGGATTAATAACTATATTCGAAATAAGTATAATTAAATTATGATTACGTTAATAAATAAGTTTAATTAATTCGTTATCGAAAGTATTAACGTAACTACCTTTTATATAACTTTTGTAACTTATAAACGAAACGTTAACTTATAGACGAAAAGACCATTACGTACAGGTGACGGTACTATATAGCACTTACGCCTAAGCTATTTAGGCCCCGAAATAATCGCCTAATTATAATCCCATATTAAAGGAATCCGATTAAAAGGTTTTATAACAGTCGAATATTAAGCATATAGTAAGGCGAAGGCGAAAAGATAAATACGTTACAAACCTTAAAAGGAAGCATCCTAATCAGGCCAAAAAATCGCCGTCGACTTTACTAATTTCGAAAAGGATTTTAAAAAATATAAATACGTTATATTTGCTATCGATAAATATTTAAGCTTTATTTAGGATATTTATCTAAAAAACCGAAAGTAAGATATATTAATTATAACGTTTCGATACCTTTTAAAAGTCCTAAAAAATTAAGATAAGGTTTTCCTATAAGTAATCGAATATGATAACGAAATCTTAAAAAATTACCAACTTCGAAATATGCTTTAATCACCTCCTTTTAATATTAGATTTAAGCCTTTAACACCATATACCCAGGCCCAGAACGGGGGTATAAAGCGCTTAAGGGATATAATTAAAAAAAAAGCGCTTGCGATACGAAATAGCGTTAAATTATTAACGCTCCTAATCGTATATATCTTTAAAGCGGCAGTATATTTGTATAATCGTACCCTTAAATACTTTCTTTTTTGGCAAACTTTATATAAGGTTTATTATATTTACTTAGCGTATAAAAATAACGTTATAATACTTAATCGGAAGCCTTAAAAGGCCCATTTACGTGCTTATGGTTATATAGCTTACGTTATAACGATTACCGCCATAAAGAAAAAATAAAGGTTTTAAAAGTTAAATCCTAAAGCATAAATTAGCTTCTTCGTCGGTTACCGATTAACAAATATTTACGACGTTTAGAACTTATTAACGAACAAAGTTATCGTTATTCGAAACGTATAATTTAACAAGGAAATTACCTTCTTTAATAATATTAAAAGCCTTAAAAATAATCTTTTTTACGTTACGGAAAATAAACTGCAGATTTTGCTCCGACAGGTAAAAATACTTAATCAGGTTACTAACCACCTAATATATATTTAAAAAAAAGATAAAAACCTAAACGGAATTTAGTTACCGATTAAATCGGAAGGATAATTCCAAGGTGGCACAGGCGAAAAAAACGTACAGGATAAAAGTAAATAAGCTTATTCGTATAGGACTAATTATCCTTATATAACCGCTGTATTCGAACCATTTCCGACCTTTAGACCATTACCGCCACCAGCGTTTGCATTAATAATTATTACGATCATTACGCCGGCGGAAATAATAAAGGTAATTCTAAGCTCCCGTCCATTTATCCCACATAAAGTAACAGTAAAAGATAAAGGCACTTTATAGGTTATAAACATAAGCTCCCCGTACGTTCCGAGCCAAAAAAATATTATCAAAAATAACCATAAAGTTTAAAAGGCCGCATTTAATGCAAAACGAATAACGCACTTTATAAGTACGCGTAATAAACGGCCGGTAAGTTGCGGAAATTTAAGAAAATTAAATACCCGAAATACGTACCGCCTTAATCGGAAAGGCTTTAATATAACAAAAATAAAAAGGTTAATTAGGTCGTTAAACCGGGTATATAGGCAAAACTTGCCACCATCGCCGCAAGGCCATAAAAAGCTAAGTACATACCCGTTAAGGAAAATATATCGTAACGCCGAAACGGTTTACTTATAAAGTTATAAAAAAATAAAATCCTAAAGAATCGTTAATTAGTCGTCTATTAAAAGGAAACAAATATTAAAATATATATAAGTATACGTATATAAGTTTAATAAGCATAATTAGCTTTAAAAGTATAAAGCCCGTCTCGTCGTATGAGGTAATTAACAACTTAAAAACGCTTATGGCGATATATACGTATCCATATTCACTAAAAGGTCGTTTCAAGCTTTGATCGCTATTACGGCTAGGTTTAACCTAAAGTTTAAGCAATATAACGATATAAACGCCTTCGTTAACGCGAACCTACCCTATAAAATATACATAAAAACGCCCCCAAGATACCCATAAAGTAATAAGATACTCCTAATTAGGAAGGCACTATAGGGACTAAAGGAATCGCCTTTACTTTGGCAGAAGGATTTTACCAATACACTTAAGGATTTAGAACTTAGCCCCGTTCCTTACGAACTATGTTATTTCTTTCGTTAAGGGGTGCTTTTGTTTTTCTACGTTGACGACATAGTTACTACGTATAACAAGAAGCATCAAAACCTTATCGATTAGTTAATCTAATAAATACAGAAACGATATACCCTTATAAGTAATAAAAACTTACAATAATTTCTTAAAATCGAAATAATTAAAACCAGATTTAACAAAAGAATCTGGCTATCTTAATTTGACTTTATAAATACGCTGGTTAACCTAATTCTTAAAAAAAGTCTAAATAACCTCTTAAAGACGTTAATAACAAACGTTAAGCTATTACCAAATCCTGATCTGGCCTATCCAGGCTCAGTAAACAAATACCAAAAAAAGATCGGTTCCATTTTATATATTATAATTAATACGCAACCTAATATATCCTTTAACGTCTCACACATATAAGCGAATCACATATATAAGCGAATCACTTTTTTAGCCTTCCGCAGCAACAAATTCAAATAACGCAACCATAACATACTAAATCAATTCAAATTAATCGGATTTTTTTTCGCTAAACGTATTTACAGGTTTTTTATAAGTACGCGTATTATATCCGGGCTTGCCGCAAACGCTATATTTCCGTTGCATCGTCTTAACCCTCTTACGACGACTGCCTTTAGCCGCCGTTAGCTGCATTTCTTTACCACCCCTTTCCTTCTCGGCCAGAAGAGCTTGTCCTTCTTATATAATAAGTGTTCCTCCTTCTTAGAAACGTTTATTTTTGGTCCTCCGACGTTTGCTTAAGATGTGGTTCGTTTCGCGTAATTAAACGTTTTTTTCCCGAAAAAGAGCGGCTTTATGCAAAAGTAACATATAACCTTTTGTTACAAAACCAGCCGACTTAATTATTCTTATCGGTGAGCTACCCTGGTAATTTCTAATCTTCCTTTATAAGTAACGTCCTTATTTTGTTGCTTTATAGATATTTTTGGGGGTTTTTACAGGCGGGGAAATAAAACTAGCAGAAGTAAAAAGGGAGACGGTCGGTATAGGTACAACTGGAAGAATTTCCAAATCGGATAGGATGTTATTAGGATCGAATGGAACAAGTCCAGCTTTTTAAAAGCGGGATTTAATGTTATCGGACGTTATGGCAGTTTTAAACGCGTCGTAAAAGCCAAAAAGGAAATCTTTTTTCGCGATATAGGTATAATAACGTCGCATTAAACTCTCGATATATAACGAATAAACGCGTTTTAAAACAGAAAAGCAGGATACGTCGAAAAGTTAAAGCCGATAAAAAGAATAGGAAAGTATATAAAACGTAATAATACCATTATTCGCGCAGTATTCTTCGAATTTTATCAAATAATGGCTTTCGTAACCGGCGAGGATAAAAAAACGTTTAGTTTTTTTCGTACGCGTTCGAATATATTTATCGAAATATTAAATCCATTTTGGACTTAATTCGTTTGTTGTCCAGTTATTATAACTGGTACCAACCTTTCAATCGGCTGGTAATAGGTTATCGCGATACCAGGAATTAAGGTGGGTTTTCCCCGTTAAAATGATAAATGACGGCAAAGCCCAACCTTGCGAATTAATAACTTGTATAATTATAACCCATTCCCGATTTCCTTATTACGTTTATTTAAATTCTTTACGTTTTTTAATATTTATAATTACCATACCCGATACCATAAGAAACCCCATCAAAAA
Source organism: Monosporascus ibericus (assembly GCA_004154915.1). NCBI lineage: Eukaryota > Fungi > Ascomycota > Sordariomycetes > Xylariales > Monosporascus > Monosporascus ibericus. The sequence goes on along the minus strand of QJNU01000063.1, from coordinate 152,412 downwards.
GCCCGTTTCGTTAAAGTTATAGATATCCTTTTTTGCGATGTCGTATTTTGCGATTGTAACCCGAATAAGTTCGAACCACTTCCGAAATGTTTCTGAATTTTCGCATAATACCTTCTGATAATTGATCTTTCGATTTAAACGCGTTTAAAGTTTTTTTTGCCGTTTAACAAAGTTCGACGGCTAGTTAACTCCGACGCGTTCCGCGACGCGTTAGGTAAGCAGTATATTAATCATATCTTTAACGTATTAAAGCCGGATAAGAAACGATCGCGGATTTAGGTCGAAAATTCGGTCGATAATCGATTTTTTTTCGGTCGATATTAATCTTTACAAAGGAGGGATAATATCGGTTCGGGCGTATTTACCGTTAAAACGGTATATTAAGGTAAAATATGGAATTTTATAAATAAAACCAAGCTTTTTATAACTAAGTTTTAGGTTTCGTTTTCTAGCCTGAAAGGTTAAGTTCATTTTTGCTTCTTTTGTAAGGCGTTCCATAATGTTGGTGTTAAGAAATGGACGATTAAGGATAGGTAGTTGGAATGGCTAAAAAAGTGATTCGCTTATATATGTGATTCGCTTATATGTGTGAGACATTATAATATCCCGATTTGCACGATTTAACTAAAACCTTAATAACGAGAATTCGATAAATACTTAGAAGGACATTTTTTCCCCCAATAATATAATCGATCGAAAAAGTTCTAAAGCTTATATAATAAAGCTTTTTAAAGGAATAATAGGACAAGGGGCGAATAAATAAAATATAATAACTATTTTTATAACCGAAACGGAATTATTATCCTTTACGTAAGCTATTAAAAAAACCTTATTTAATTTTCGATTAATTAAAAAACTAAAAATCGCTTTCGATATAAAACCGTTAAATATATAATACGATAATTAATAAACCATACGGTTAATTAACGCCAAGATCGCACTTTTATAAATAAAGTTATAGTACGTAAATATACATAATTATTAATTACGAAAGGCAGTAAAAAGGGACCTAATTAAAGTGGATTATATACTTATAAGCGATATGTTAATTAATGGATTAATTAAAACCTTATTACGAAAAACCTTTAAGAACTTTAAAAAATAACTAAAATTGATAGATATTATAAAAGCTTTAAATTAACAAAGGAAAGCTTTAAAAGTCATTTTAAACGAGGAATTAGTTAATTAAAAGGATTTAATCGCCGGAGGAAAGGTGGAATGGATAGCTATAGCTTTAGGAAGTAATAAAGTATAACGATCAACGCCGTGAAGACTTTAAGGCGTTAAAGGGGTATGTCAGCTAGCTGGGGGGTACGTAGCGCACCCTATATATGGAAAGGTCACCTACTGATCGGCCCATACATGTTCCGTGGCTAAGCTACTTAACCCTGTACGCGTGTAACAGCACACGTATATAGCATAATACAACAACACAACTGATGTCAGCTAGCTGGGGGGTGCGTAGCGCACCCCATATACGGAAAGGTCACCTACTGATCGGCCCATACATGTTCCGTGGCTAAGCTACTTAACGCTATATGCGTACAACAGCACACGTATCTAGCATAATATAACAACATAACTGATATCCCTTATATCTAACAATTAAAAGTTTTATTCGCTTAATTTACGTAAATATTAACTGATTTGTTATTACTAAGACGATACAGGCTATATATTAATAAAAATTATTAATATACTTTAATAGTAACAATAGTAACCGTATAATCGGTATCTTAAATTATTTACCAAGGACCTAAGAACTAGGACCGCTTTAAAGGTGAATTTTAATTTAAAACGTACGCGCTTAATATTTAGGACTTTATCGGTTTTAATTAATTACGTTCGTAACTTATTAAATTTATAAAACCCGATATAACCTTATATCCGAAAAAACCAATTCGTCCTTAAACGCGAAATAATACCCCAGCCTTCGATAATATATTCGAAAACGTCGACCTTATAAGTTATCTTACGAACGTTTTTAAGATAATAACCGAAAGTAAATAAACTTATAATTAGGAATTTATAGCATACATTTATAAAAATCGGAAATACAATACCTTCCGTAAAAGTATTAACGACCTTACGAAATAAATTTTGGAGTTTATATCTTTAGCGATTAAGGGAATAAATCTTCTTTTAAGGAAGAACTTACGAAAGTAATACGCCAAGCTAGCTAAGTTCGGCAAGGTGTACGACGGCAGGTTATTAATTAATATTTAACGAAAGTACCGTAAAAGACTAAAGTAAGCCTTGAAGTTTAGCAAAAAGCTAAACGAATAAATCGTAAGATGGCAAAAGATTATAGCTTAAAGGTAACGATATGGTATCCTAAAAACGAATATAACGATTATATAAGTTAACGACCTATATACAGTTTTGGCTTTTATTATAGAAACCTAAATAATAACCTTTTAAATGGTAAAAAAAGCAAAACTCGACAATAATATAATTAGTTAATAAAAATAATAACTAACCTTTTAAATTACTAGGTTATAACTTATTAATTATTTATATCGAAAAACGTTAAGGTAACGTTTCTTACGTTTTACGGGATTCCTGCGGATTTTATTAATTAAGATTACCCCGATTAAAAAGAAACTAAGCTTATTAACCTTTAGCTACGAAGGAAAATTCCGGTACGAATGCCAAAACGAGGTAATCGTAAAAATTTTTATACGGACCGAAACGCTAACAAGCGGAAACGTTAGAAGTTAAATACATAAGGCATACGGTATAAAGCGTGCTTAAGTAACTATCATAAGCTAATTTAATACTTTTATGCATTCCTTAACAAAGTTTTAAAAGGTTTTTGATTTAGCAAAAATTTAAAATCATTCGTTTAAAATTAAATAACTGCTAATTAATTCTTAAAGAAAAAAAGTAATGGCTTATTAAAAATTATGAAAAGGTTAATTACAAAAATAAATTAACTTTTAAAGGGAATCAAATAAATTTTAACATGTTTTTTAATTATTAATTAACGTAACACTATAAACGCTTCGTTTTACCCCTTAAAAAATTTATCCATCCTAGATTTAAGGTTTATGATATATATCTTTAACCTTATTAACAGGTTCTTAAATTTTAAACTAACCGTATAAGGTAACGGAATATACGCAGGTAACAGCTTCGTCCCGATTAAAAAGTCCGGAAAGGTTAATATATTATTTTAAAGCCCTAACGGTACGAAAACGTTACGGTTTTATAATATAACCCATTACGAAGAATTCATATGCAACTTAATATTATTCCAACAACTTCGAAAAAAAGGTTTCTAATAAAATATCCGAAGGATTAATAATTATATTCGAAATAAGTATAATTAAGTTATGATTACGTTAATAAATAAATTTAATTAATTCGTTATCGAAAATATTAACGCAATTACCTTTTATATAACCTTTATAACTTATAAACAAAACGTTAATTTATAAACGAAAAGATTATTACGTATAAATAACGGTACCATGTGGCATTTACGCCTAAGTTATCCAGGCCCCGAAGTAATCGCCCAGTTATAATCCCATATTAAAGAAATCCGATTAAAAGGTTTTATAATAGTCGAATATTAAGCATGTGGCAAGGCGAAGGCGAAAAGATAAATACGTTACGAATTTCGAAAAGGAGCATCCCGATTAGGCCAGAAAATCGCCGTCCACTTTATTAATTTCGAAAAAAACCTTAAAAAATATAAATACGTTATGTTCGTTACCGATAAATACTTAGGTTTTATTTGGGATATCTACTTAAAAAACCGAAAGCAAGATATATTAATTATAACATTTTAATACCTTTTAAGAATCTTAAAAAACTAAAATAAAATCTTCCTATAAGTAATTAAATGCGATAACGAAATTTTAAAAAATTATTAATCTCGAGATATGCTTTAATTACCTTCTTTTAATATCAGATTTAAGCTTTTAGCATTATATACCTAAACCTAAAACGGGGGTGCAAAACGTTTAAAGGGTATAATTAAGAAAAAAGCGATTGCGATACGAAGTGGCGTTAAGTTATTAACGTTTTTAATCGTATATATTTTTAAAGCGGCAGTATATTTATATAACCGTACTCTTAAATACTTTTTTTTTTAGCAAACTTTATATAAAGTTTATTATATTTATTTAACGTATAAAGACGGCGTTATAATGCTTAATTGGAAACTTTAAAAAGCCCACTTGCGTATTTATAGCTATATAGCTTACGTTATAACGATTACCGCCATAAAGAAAAAATAAAGGCTTTAAAAATTAAATCCTAAAGTATGGATTAGTTTTTTCGTCGGTTACTAATTAACAAATATTTACGAGGTTTGGAACCTATTAACGAATAAAGTTATCGTTATTCGAAACGTATAATTTAATAACGTATGACACAAGCGAGCTGCGCGCACAAGCGAGCTGCGCGTTTTTTCTAACTTTCTTACAATTTAACTTTAAGTGTTTATTTTTCAACACCATTATTATGGAACGGCTTATAAAAGAAGCCAGAATGAACTTAGTCGTTCAGGCTAAAAAGAATAACCCCAAACTTTCTTATACCAAACTTAGTTCTATATATACGGTTCCAGCTTTTACTTTAAGAACCCGAATTAACGGTAAACCTGCGCGATACGATACCGTTCCTAATTCCCGAAAACTGACGCCGACCGAAAAGAAATCGATTATCGAAAAAATCCTTAACTTAAATGCGCGAACGTCTTCTATCCGGCTTTAATACGTTAAAAATATAGCGAATTTACTGCTGGCCTAATGCGTTACGTTACGCGTCGGGATTAATTGGGCGTCGAACTTTATTAAACGGTAAAAAAAACTTAAAACGCGTTTAAATCGGAAGATTGATTATTAAAAGGTATTATGCGAAGATCCAAAAATATTTCGTAAGTAGTTTAAGCTTATTCGGGTTACAATCGTAAAATACGGTATCGCAAAAGAAGATATTTACAACTTTAACGAGACGGGCTTTTTAATAAGGCTTTTTATGGTATCGGGTATGGTAATTACAAGTACTAAAAGACGTAAAAGACTTAAATAGGCTTAATAAGGTAATCGGGAATGGGTAACAGTTATATAAGTTGTTAATTCGTAAGGTTAGGCTTTACCGCCATTTATTATCATGGCAAGGAAAAATTACCTTAATTCCTAATATCGAAAATACTTATTATTACCCGATTAAAAGCTTGGTATAAGCCATAATAGCTGGACAATAAACGAATTAAGTCTAAAATAAATTTAGCATTTCGATAAATATACCCGAACGCGTACGAAAGGATCGAAACGTTTTTTTATCTTTAACGGTTACGAAAGTTACTATTTAATAGAATTCAAAAAATATTACGCGAATAACGGCATTGTTATTTTTTGCATGCCTGCGTATTTTTTCTATCGGTTCTAACCTTTTGACGGATCATGCTTTTCTGTTTTAAAGCGCGCTTATTCGTTATATATCGAGAATTTGATGCGACGTTACCATACCTACATCGCGAAAGAAGACTTCCTTTTCGGCTTTTACGACGCGTTTAAAATTGCCATAACGTCCGATAATATTAAATCCGGATTTACAAAAGCCGGACTTGTTTTATTCGATCCTAATAACGTCCTATCCGATTTAGAAATTCCTCCAGTTGTACTTATACTAACCGTTTCGCCGCTTACCTCCGCCGGTTTTAATCTTTCGCCTTTTATAAAAACCCCTATAAATATCCGTAAAGCAATAAAATAAGGACGTTATTTGCAAAGAAAGATTAAAAATTATTAGGGTAGCTCGCCGACAAGAATCGTTAAATCGGTTAATCTGTTAGCTAAAAGTTACCTGGTGCTTTAATATAAAATTATTCTCCTGGAACAAAAAGTTACCCAATTACGCGAAACTAACCATACCTTTAACAAACGCCGCAGGATTAAAAATAAACGTTTTCAGGAAGGAGGAATATTTATTATACAAAAAGGACAAACTTTTCTGGCCGAAAAGGAAAGGGGTGGTAAAAAAATGCAGCCAATAGCGGCTGAAGGTAATCGTCGTAAAAGGGTTAAAACGAAAAAACGGAAATATAGCGTTTGCGGCAAGCCCGGACATAATGCGCGTACTTATGAAGAAATTGTAAATACGATTAACGAAAAAGAATCCGATTAATTTGAACTAATTGAATATGTTGTAGTTAAGTTATTTGGATTGATTATTACGAAATGCAAAAATCCGCGCAGCTCGCTTATGCGCGCAGCTCGCTTGTGTCATACGTTAAGGAAATTATTTTCTTTAATGATATTAAAAACTTTAAAGATAACCTTTTTTACGTTACGGAAAATAAATTACAAATTTTGCTTCGATAAATAAAAACACCTAATCAAGCTAATAATTACTTAATACATATCCAAAAAGAAAATAAAAACCTAAGCGGAATTTAATTACCGGCTGGATCGAAAGAATGGTTCCAAAATGGCATAGGCGAAAAAGACGTATAAGAAAAAAAAAACAAGCTTATTCGTATAAAATTAATTATCCTTATACGACCGCTTTATTTAAGCCATTTCCGACCCCTAAATCATTACCGTTATTAACGTTTACATTAATAATTATTGCGATTATTACGCCGGCGGAAATAATAAAAACAACCTTACGTTTCCGTCCCTTTATTTAATATAAAATAACGGTAAAAAACGAAGGTACCTTACGGATTGTAAACATAAACTTTCCGTACGTTCCGAACCGAAAAGGTATTATTAAAAACGATTATAAAATCTGGGAAACCGCATTTAATATAAAACGAATAACTTATTTTATAAATACGCGTAATAACCGGCCGGTAAACTGCGGAAGTTTAAGGAAATTAAAAACCTGAAATACGCGCCGTTTTAATCGGAAAGGTTTTAATATAACAAAAATATAGACGTTACTTAAATCGTTAAACCGGGTACATAAGCAAAACTTGCCACCACCGCCGCAAGGCCATAAAAAGCTAAATATATACCCGTTAAGAAAGATGTTTCGTAACGTTAAAGCGGTTTACCTGTAAAATTACAAAAAGATAAAGTCCTGGGAAACCGTTAATTAATTATTTACTAAAAGGAAATAGGTACTAGGATGCATATAAATATACGTTTATAAATTTAATAAGCATAATTAGTTTCATAAATATAAGGCCCGTTTCGTCGTACGAGGTAATTAATAGCGTAAGAACGTATATAATAATACATACGTATTTATATTTATTAAAAGGTTATTTCGAACTTTAATTGTTATTACGGCTAAGTCTAACCTAAAGCTTAAGCAATATAATGCTATAAACGCCTTTATTAACGCGAACTTACTTTATAAAATATATATAAAAACGTTCTTAAAATATTTATAACGTAATAAAATACTTTTAATTAAAAAAGTATTATACGGATTAATAAAATCGCCTTTACTTTAATAAAAGGATTTTACTAATATACTTAAGGATTTAAAACTTAACCCTATTCCTTACGAACCATATTATTTTTTTCGTTAAAAGGTACTTTTATTCTTTTATGTCGACGATATAATTATTACATATAATAAAAAGCATTAAAACCTTATCGATTAGTTAATTTAATAAATATAGGAACGATATACCCTTATAGGTAATAAAAACTGATAATAATTTCTTATAATCGAAATAATTAAAAATAACCCTAATAAAAAAATCTGGCTATTTTAATCTAATTTTATAAATAAGCTGGTTAACTTAATCCTTAAAAAAAATCTAAATAACTTCCTAAAAACGTTAATAATAAGCGTTAAGTTATTGTCAAATCCTGATCTAATTTATTTAAACTTAATAAATAAATATTTAAAAAAAATCGGTTCCATTTTATATATTATAATTAATACGTAATTTAATATATTTTTTATAATATTCCGATTTATACGATTTAACCAAAACCTTAATAACGCATATTATAACGTTATTAATAAAATTATATTATATTTAATCGGTATTAAAACGTTAACGTTATAACTTGGTAATAAGGATTTGATAAATATTTAAAGCGACGCCTTTTTCGCAAATAATATAATCGATCGAAAAAATTCTTAAGTTTATATAATAAAGCTTTTCGAAAAAATAATAAAATGGCGGGTAAATAAGCAAAATATAATAATTATTTTTATAACCGAAGCGGAACTATTCTTTTTTACGTAAATTATTAAAAAAAGTTTATTTAGCTTTTAATTAATTAAAAAACTAAAAGTCGGTTTTAATATAAAACCGCTAAATATATAATACGATAATTAATAAATTATACGATTAATTAACGCCGATATCGGATTTTTACAAATAAAGTTACGGTACGTAAATATATATAATTATTAATTACGAAAGGTAATAAAAAAGGACCTAATTAAAATGGATTATACGTTTATAGGTAACATGCTGGCTAATAAATTAATTAAAACCTTATTACGAAAAGCCTTTAAAAATTTTAAAAAATAACTAAAATTAATAAATATTATAAAAGCTTTAAATTAGCGGAAAAAACTTTAAAGGTTATTTTAAACGAGAAATTAACTAATCAGAAGGATTCAATCGCCGGAGGAGAGGTGGAATAGATAGCTATGGCTCTAGGAAATGATGAAATGTAACGATTAACGCCGTGAAGACTTTAAGGCGTTAAAGGGGTGTGTCAGCTAGCTGGGGGGTACGTAACGCACCCCATATACGGAAAGGTCACCTACTGATCGGCCCATACATGTTCCGTGGCTAAGCTACTTAACGCTGTACGCGTGCAACAGCACACGTATCTAGCATAATACAACAACACAACTGATGTCCCCTATATCTGACAACTGATGTCCCCTATATCTGACACTTTACTTGGCCTACAATGGGCTTAGCTTCCGTTTCAGGCTAAAGTGCCTAATAAAAAATTTGTTGCCACTAACTCTTGTCGCACCCAGGCAGATAACTGTATCGATTAAATCCTCATTAAAGCTGGGAGGTTTGCTAGTGTGCTCCAAGGCCGGGGAAATGTGGCAGGAATTGATAATTTAATAATCCCCGCGTTTTAATGTATAGAATCCGCCAATCGGCTTACCCGGCACTGCTGGCAGCCGATGAGGTCATATTCCCTAGCACAAATATCCAGCATCAGACACTACAGGGATCCATGGCATTACCGCAGCGCACAGCCTTAATGCTTTGGGGAACTTGCTACCACGCTAATGGCCTTATGCTTAACCGCATGGTACTAAATAAATCCTGAAATCCGATGTACTGCAATATGAACTTCTTTAATCCTTGCGCATAGCAATTCAGTTGGGTGATGTAGATCCCTTCTAAGTTAGCAATATATCGGGAAAACTGAAAAGCGAACGGCACCTAGGACCTTGCAATTGATGTAAGATTTCGCCTGCGGACGGCCTTGGTAACGAGACGATTTAGGTGTTCTTAGTAAGACTTATAACATGTTTGCTCTGAGGGTACACGACCTATTTCCAGCCTTTATTAGCATTCGAATACCGGGACTCTAAGGTCAAACCAGCGATAACAGCGCCTCTATATGAGCTAAATAGCCAAGACTATTAGCGCTGTGTGGCCCCGCACATAATGGAATATCAAGACGTTTCTCTCCGCCGTACTCGGTGACTAAAGCAGCGTGATCGGCGCGAACTGCAGGAAAGGGGGAACTTGAGCCCCCGAGCCTGCTGGGCTGCACAGCTAACGGGGCTACCAGTTGCGCCGACCGACAGGTTGTACCAACTATGTTTTTAAGAAACTCACCACACATGACATATAGCTCCTACCTTCTGTATTAGCGATGTGGTCATATTCGGTTTCTCCACGTAATATTAGAACATAAAGTTTGAAGGCAGTAACAGGTAAAACTAAGTAGTGTGTTATAAGATGGCAGGTACTTAAGGGAAGGAGCCATATAGTGCGTCAGGAGGAGTATTTGTGCTGGAGCTTAGGCGTTATCTTGTTCCTCCCGCCTATATCATTATTAAAGTATCCAAAAGATCTTGACGTCATTTTCCCTAAGTAGGTTCCATTGTTGATAATGCTAATGGTGTTTCGTGATTTTAGTATAACTATTATGTACCCCGCTAGCCTAGTCCAGAGGGATGTAGTATTGCAATTATGCAGTGGAGCTGCTAGCTTCGTGGGGGACCGGCGCGCCCCACCTCCGCTAGGCTGTCAAGGTCCTGGGATCGGTTGCCTCGGCCGAAATCCAAAACCCCCTAGCGCTCCCACTAGGATCCTGAACCCTTGGGGACGGCTACCGGGAGGTTATGCAGCTACAAGGACCCTTATTTCTTGATACTTGGGATCGTTACTAATATGTTAGTAGTCTGCTTAATAAAAGATCTAAGGCTTTAAACAGACTAGTTGTTCCACCCTAGACATTTCCGCGCCATTTAATGCGTACGGTAAATACGACTTGTTAGAACTAGACTTCGTCTTGTTATTAGCTCGGTCGAACGAGATCTCCTAAGCTCTTTACGCGGCATGTTATAAGTAAGCCACCGTATAAACGATGAAAATTTAACAGTATACATAAACGAGGGGGAAACAACCTATAATACCTTGGAATTTAATTTCGACAGGTTAGAAAGTATTAGATGCTTATAAAAGAGTCTACAATACCACTCGTATATATGCTGGTATTAAAGCATGGTTTAAAGACGCTTATACCCTTGCACGCAACTCGCTCTGCCTCGTGGTTTTCTATAGCTTGTTATTATTAATGCAAATGATCGAGCTAGGATATTGTTGTGGGGTATGCGAACTCCATTCTGGTAGTTGTGTAGTATCAAATCTCTACTGAATCCGGCAAGTCCGAAGAGGGCGAAGTTGAGCCTAGTAGCGAAGACCATTAGTGGAACCTAGCTCACCGTTTCGCTCTACGTGTAGCTGAGAGCCGCCTCGTCCCCAGGTTCGTAAAGAGTTCATGGCATGCAACTCGGAGGGGTATTCTTAGTTAGTCGCCTTCACCGCCCCCTTCTTTCCATTACAAACCAATACATAGATTTCTATAGGATTTGTACAGAGATCTGCATGTTATCGCATATCTATAGGTCGTTGATGCAATAACCTATATAAAGCGTTGTATTGACCTATGAACTGATATATTTGCCTCTAATTAAGTTGATTGTCGAAAGTCCATTCTGCCTCAAACTAATATTTAAGCATACTATAAACACCTGGCTTCGGGAAACGTAGCTGTTAATTTAAGCTGTTACAGGCTTATAATATATGGGTTAAGATAAGGCGCTGCGGTAAAAGCCGTAAGAAACAGCCAAGGAGTTAAAGTTGATAGGGGAATTGTCAGCTAGCTAGGGGTGCGTAGCGCACCCCATATACGGAAAGGTCACCTTTTGATCGGCACATATATGTTCCGTAGCTAAGCTACCTAAAGTTGTACGCTTGCCACCGCACCTGCAACTGACCGAATATAAGAACATAACTAATGTCCCCTATATCTGACAATTAAAAGTCTTAATAGTTTAATTCGCGTATATATCAATTGATCAACTGCTGCTAAGATGATATAGGCTGTGTATTAGTAACAATTATCCATATATTTTCATAATAATAATAGCGACCGCATAATTAACGTCCTTGGTTATCTCTAAGGAACCTAAAAGCTAAAATGAATTTGAAGGCGAATTTTAATCTAAAGCGTACGCGCTGGATATTTGGGACGTTATTAATTTTAATCGATTAAAATTATAACCTATTAAACCTAAAAACCCCGAAATAACCTCTTATACGACAAAACTATCCCTTTCAATAACGCTATAAGCAGCTAGTTTATTTACCGAAGGAATTATATAAGTCGAAAAGGTAGATCGAACGGGTTATCCGATAACCATCTTTAAGATAATTACCGAAGGCAAATAAGCCTACATTTAGGACTTCGCGGCATATACATAGAAAAATCGGAAGTACGAAACCTTCCGCAAAAGCGTTAACGAATTTACAAAATAGATCCTGAAGTTTATATCTTTGACGATAAAGGATATAAATTTTCTTTTACGGAAAAACTTACGAAAATAATACGCCAAGTTGGGTAATGTAACGAACCTGTTATACATCCACTTGGAAGTATGAGCAGTATCCGAAATGGGGTCTTGATTTGCAGGTAACAATAGAGCGAGGAATAATTCACTAGGGGTCTGTTCGTTAAAAAGATTTAAAGACTTTTCCTACAGTAAAGAACGACTGCCTTTGGCTGTAGGCTTAGATTGATAGCTAAAGAGCGAAAAACTAAGTAGGTGCTATTTATATAGGGAACTGGTTCATATATACTTAATTGCTTTTTAATGAGTATGCCGTGGATTTATGTAATTTATGTGATCTGGTTAGATTACCTAGATTACTTAGATTACTTAGAAAGCCTGGAGCGCCGACCTTTCTCCTATCCGGGGTTTAGCCGTGATAGGTTTACGTTAGGCCTAAAAGGTAGGTCCCTTAAGATAGGAACTTCCGTTCTTGTAACACTATTTCTCCTTTTTCAGGATTTTTGTCCTAAAGATAAGAACCGTGGGTCGTTATTTTATTTTGTTGGAAAATGTTTTAAAGATGTCTTAACTGATTTTATTATGATAGGCGGTATTTAAAAAAAAGAAAAGAAAGCGTCGATGAAATTAACGCGAGTTCCGTAATAATCGCGCGGATTTCATTAAAACGTTTGGTTTTAAAATTATCCCCTGCTTAAATTGCATTCGTTTGGAAAAATCGGATTGTTTTTACCTGGTTGATATTTCGAGTTATAATTGTTGCATTCGTCGTCAGCGCTTAGCCTACGACGTATTAGCTATGAATTCGCTGGTTAAGATCGGGGAGCAGCGAACGCGTTTATAGAAAAAGCAGCTTAAGGTACAAAATATTTTAATAATACATTAAAAGGCTGTTAAAAAGAAAACAAGGGAGTTCGTTAATCGGTTAAAACCTTTTTAGTTGTAATAGGACATTTTCGAAAAAAAGGCCTTTATAATCCTAAAAGAAGGTTGTGAATTGAATTAATTAAAAAAGTAGGAAAAGTTGAAAAAAAGCAGCGTCGTATGGAGGTCGAACAAACATAGCTTATTTCCGAGATAGATGCTATTACGGAAGCGTTTACTTTTTTCGATTAGAACGCCGTAAGGTTGAATTTGAACGGGGGACCACTATCGCCCGCGACCTTGGTTACGTTGGAAACGGTCGGTTAGGATTCCGTCGGTAGAACGTTTTAACCAGGTCCATCGTATTCGTTAGGTGGTTAAATGATTCCTAAGTATTTTTTTATGTAAGTATCCTTTTTACTTAACTAGGTACTGGATTCTGTTTTTGATCATTCTGGAGTTCAATATCTTTTCGACTTCGTATTTATTATCGTTTTTTCGATTTCCAGGTTTGTTTTTAACGGGGCATTTTTTGGTGCTAATTTAGATAAGGAAATATAAAAAATAAGGTATATTTTTATTATTTTGGGTAATGATAGTCGGTAGTTGGTTTTGGAAATGACTTTATTAATCTTAAACGGATTAAGTTTCTTAAAATTAAGTTTGTCGTTGGGCTTTTTGGTTTTAATTTGTGAGATGTTCGACGTTGCGTTTTGCCTTTAACGTAGCAAGTAGACCTTGTTTTCTTTCGCTAAAATTGGTCCTTTAATTCTTTTCTTGTTTTAGTATTAGGCCATTTTTTACTGGAGAAAACGTAATTCGGCTCGTAAACGGGATTATATCGCCTTGATTTCCGTTACTATCGTTTCTGCTTAGGGAGTTATGGTGATAATTGCAGCAGTTTTATGCGTCGATTGCTTTAATCGTTAAGTTACTGCCTTATGTTCGTATATAGCTATATAAGGGGATATGCCCATGTTTTCGTTAATAAACGTATTATATGTTACTTATATTAATGGTAATAGTTTTACTTAACTGTTTTGTTAGTAGTTAATATAACTTCGGAGGTATTATTTTAGGGTTTGGTTTAGTTGTCCCGTTTAATTATCTATTTATAGGTAACAAGTTATCGAGAAATTAAGCTTAGTACTTATCCGTTTAAAAAAGCTAATATTAAACTTAAATGTAAAAAGTTTATTTCTATTAAAAATGATCTTTTTTAGGATTCTGTATTTATCGAAATAGTGTTAAATAAATGCGTACGTTAGTTGTTTTGCCGTCGTAATTCCTTTAAAAGGTACGAAGTACCTATATTTGGTAAGTTTGTTAACGATTATTTACATTCCGTTATATTCGATTTTAGTAATTAAGTCCTTAAATGGAAGAAAGTTAATGATAAATCTTAAGTTATGGTATTCCATGCTTTATTAGGAATGTCGGTAGGTTGTAATAGCTTATAGGGCTTCTGGCGTACTGTTTTAGCCTTCTTATAAATGTTGCAGTTTTTGATAACCTTTTTAATTACTTGGCGCAGTTTTGGGAAGCCATTTTCTTTTTGTAACCGTCGGGTGGTCTTAGAAATTCCTTGATATCTATATAATGGATTTTCATAGAACTTTTTTACGAATTGTTTTTGTTAGTCCCTGGGAACGTAGATTTTCTATGATATAGTAGCTAATCTTTTAGTTGTTCCTTTAACTATTGGACCTTTTTCTTTTCGTTTATATCGTAAGAACTTTAAAACCGTATTAAAAGTTGAGGGGTTAGTTCTTTTAGGATCTTACATAACTGTATAATGCCATTTTTATTATATTGTAGTATTTATATATTTCGTTTGAGAAACGTAGGATTATAGTCGTTTTTGCGATTAATAATATTCGCCTAGATGTTTTCTTTTCTTTTGATATGATATATCTTAAAGTTAAACTTCGATAGGAAAATTATCTAAGTTTTATATCGTTTATTTAGTTCCTGTACCTTTATAAATTGGGTAAGGCTTTTATAATTAAACTAAATATCGAAGGGCTTTTTAGTTTTATTAAGAAAGGCTTTTATTCTTTAAAAAGGGTTAATGATTCTTAACAGTTCCTTATCATAGATTGGATATTTTACTTCCACATTTTTGAGCGCTTTCGAATAGTAAGTTATTAGGTATTATTTGTCGTTATCCTTTAGTTGTTTTAGGACGGCATTTAGTACGTAATCCAAGGCGTTTGTTTTTCGGCGTTTTTTCTTATCTGCGTTAAGTAGTTCCATTATGGGTCCATTAGTGATTACGTTTTTTAAGATCTGGAATGCTCTTTTTGCATTTTCTGGGAGCTTAAATTCCTTATTAACGTACTTTTTAGTGGTAAGTTTCGTTAATGGTTTGATTATATTTTCGTAATTTTTAATTAGGCTTCGTACGTATCCCGTAAATCCTAAGATCTGCTGGATGTCGGTAACTGTCGTTTTGTTAAGAATGGGCTAGTTTTTAGCTGCTTTTATCTTAAAGCGTTAAATCTGAATTTAGCCGGGGGTGAGTATATATTTTAAAAAGTCTAGCCTTTATCTATGCCATACGTTTTTGGTTGAGTTAATTCGGATATTCGCCTTATTTAAAGTTTAAAGTATTTACACGATATACTTTTTGTATTTCTTTAAAATTTCGGAGAAAATAAGGATATCGTTAAGGTAAATAAATACGAACTTATTTAAATATTTTCATAAAGTGCTTATAATTAAGCGTTAGAAACTGGCGGAAGCGTTGGTAAGTTTTATGAGCATTATTCGATATTCGTAAAGTCCGTATATCGTTCTAAATGCTGTTTTTTATTATTTTCCTTGGGCTATTTTAATACGGTACTAACCATTTTAAAAATTAAGTGCCGTAAACGATTTAAGTTTGTTAGCGTTTTTTTTAGTATATTTATAAGTGTTAGGGGGTATTTATTTTTAATCGTGATATCGTTTAACTATTTGTAGTCGATTATGTTTCTGAAAACCAGGTTTCCGTTTTTATTAATATTTTGTTTTTATCCTTATTTTTTGGTACTATAAGGCCGGGATATATGGCAGGAGAGTTAAAGGGTCGAATATATATATTTTTTAAATTAAGTTGAATAGTTTTCCATAAGGCCTTTAACTTTTTAAGGTTTATGTAATAGATTTTATGAAGTTTGGGGTAATGTCCGTTTTTAATAGGTATTCGATAATCCTATTAATTATATGGTGATAATTCGTGGTTTTTTTTATTTTCGAATAGCTTCTTAAATCTTCGATTTTTAAGTGGTACTGTTTCGGCTTGGTTTGGTATTTGTCTTTTTTTGATAACATAGTAAACTTTTTATTTGTCCTTTTTGGGTGGCCTTCTTTTATTTTCCTAGGAAAGTGTTTGGTATTTCCAGTTAATATGTAAATTGCTGGCCTTAAGCCATAATATTCCGAAGATGATGTTATGTCTAGAAATGTTGGCAATGTCTAACGAGATTGGTTTTTCGTGTTCTTCGATTTAAACAGGAAGTTTTTCAGTTTTTCCGAGAATTCGTTTATTTTTACATTTAGATAGATTTTTATTTATTATGCGTAATTTGTAGGACTTCAGCTTGTATTTCTAAGTGTGACGGCTAAGGGGTTTAACCAACTATTAAACCTAGTCGTACGGTTTATGTTGGCAGTAGTGTCGTGGGAAACCGAGTAATGATACGTTTAATAGTTACGTCTGGTAATAACAGATTGTTAAAGGTAATATGGGTAATTATGTTATATTACAAGCTGGTGATTTATTTAGGTTACGGTAATAACGAATGTATATATCCTTGTTTTGGCTTTAGGTGCTTAAGCGGCTTAAACCTTGTTGTTAGTTAAGTCCCCTTAAGCCCTTTTAAGCTCCTTTCGTAGTTCGACTGGCTTAAAAGCTTTGGGCTAATAAGGGCGGTTAAGCCTTTTAAGTTGTTTACGTAACGTCTGAACTTAAGTCGGGGTTAAAGTTCTGGAAGACCGACTGTATGTGTTATAGCTAAGACCGCTAGGTTATAATACGATTTTTCCTTTTTAAGATCTTTTCCTTTAAAAATTGATTTGTTTGTCCGTTAATTTTAGTAAGTAACCTTTCCTTTTTTATACTTATATTGTTAGGTCGAATTAAAAAACGTCGTTTTCGTTAACGTATTAACGCTTTGGTTTTTTTAAAAC
Organism: Monosporascus ibericus; assembly: GCA_004154915.1. NCBI lineage: Eukaryota > Fungi > Ascomycota > Sordariomycetes > Xylariales > Monosporascus > Monosporascus ibericus. The sequence goes on along the minus strand of QJNU01000063.1, from coordinate 135,390 downwards.
GTATCGATCGCCTTAGTTTTACCATATCGTTGAAGTTTTCTTGTTTTTGTTATAAATCTGAAAATAAACCTTATAAGGCGTATCATAGTTCCGGGAAATATGCGCGTTATATTAAATACGGGGGTTCCTATGATTTGTTTCGTTCCTTAAAGCTGGAACATAACAAGCTTATCGCGGAAGAGGATTGATTAAAGTTGGCGGAACGTATAGTTAAGGAAAAGTTGCTTAAATTGTAACAATATTTATCCGAATTTTTTAATCGCTTAATTCGTTTGCGCAAATAGAAAAAACTTTTTCGTTCCCGTAGCGTGAAGATGTTTCGTTATAGGGTTTAGGGTGCGAAGGTTATAAAGAAGTTCGAACGTTTAAAGAAGGAATAAAAACAGTTGAAGGCGGCGGTTACCGCAACTACGTCAGGCCAGGTCGTAGATCCGGTCGACTAGTTTGAACCTATTAATTAGTTAACTGCTAATTAAGGTATAGCCGTCTTTGTTAGTAAAAGCTTTTTAATAGGCGTTAAGCGTTTATAAGATTTTTAGCGGGTTCCCAGGTATTTTCGGAATCTGGGTGGTTTTTTTATTTGATTAGGTACTAAGTAAGTCCATTTTTTTTATGTATATTTAGAATCTTTTTTGCTTCGCATGTTGGTATATCTTCTTTTACCATTTTTTATATCTTATGTTGACTTTAATAATATTTGCTGTTAACTTAGATAAAAAACGTAAAAAACTGGCTACAGTTTAATTTTGGGTGGTAATTTTAATTGGTAATTATTTTTTGAGATTTTCTTAATAATTTTATATAGTCCGATATATTTAAAGTCGAGTTTTCTATTTGGCAGTTTGGTTTGGATATTTTTGATGACTATGTAAACCATCTTTGCCTTTTAGACGGTTAATCCTTTTAACCTTTTCTGGTTATAGTACACTTTTATTTAATTACGTTCGAATTCGAATTTTGTTTTTATTTTTATATATAGCTGTTTAAATTACTTTAATATAAGGATTACTTTAATATTAATAAGGCTTTCGCGTATATTTTTGTAAACTTTAGGTATAAAACTAAAGTTAACGTTTGCTGGAGTTATCTTGGTATTTTCGTAATAACTGGTATTATAGGCTAGTTATTCGATGGGTAGCTTTTAGACCTAATCGTTTTGTTCGTAGTTAATATAATATCGTAAATAAATTTTTAATATTTAATTAATATTTTTATTTATCCGTTTGTTTAATGTTTAAATACGTTAAATAATTTATGGTTTAGGCCTAAATATGCCATAAGTTTTACCAGAATTTCGAAATAAATATTACTTTTTTATTTAAAATAGTTTCCGTTAATAATCCGTATGCTTTTAAGATATATCTTAAAAAGATATAAGCCAGTTATTTTGCGTCTGTATTTTCGTTATATGGTAAAAAAATAAGAAAGTTTAGGAAATCGATTAACGATTACAAAAATGCTGTCGTAATATATGCCCGTAACTAGGTCTTTTAAAAATGGAAGTTTGGTAATAAAGTTAAAGGTTACTAAATCTTATAGTCGCTTTGCGACTAGTAGTGGTTGTAACTTTCCGTATGGTCTGTGTCGTCGAGCTTTCGCCTTATAATAAATATGGTATTGTCGTCGTACTTTCTTTATTAATAATTTCATTTTAAGAAAGTAATAGGTACGTTATAATCGCTTTAGGGTTTTGTAGATTTATGGGTATTTATGTAATTAATATTCGTAATATTTCGTATTAATGTTTTTTGGTATTCCTTTAGGACTTATGTTTGTTTTTTATTCTTTGATTTTTAAGTAGATTATCGTTATATTCTTGGATTTTCTGGTATAAATTAAACGGTATTGCTCTGATTGTTGCTCTCTGTCATGGTTGCAGGTATCCCTTTGGCGTAGTATCGAAAATCTGATGATTACCTTTGATTATTTTCTTTTCGAGGTTTGGTTTTTGATTAAATACATTTGCTTTGCCGTTTTTTGATCCTTTTTCGTAAATAATAATAAAGTCGTATTTTGCTAATTTCTCGGCGTAGCGTAATTATTTTCCAATAAATTCTTTGGTGGTAGTAAAGCGGGTAAGCCCCTTATAGTCGGTATATACCTTAACCTGGTAAAGGTTTCCCTTCCGGTAATGTTTAAATTTTCGGAAAACCTTAACGATGGTTATAAATATTTTATTAAGGATGGCGTAATTTAACTTTATTCCTTTTAACTTATAAAAGTAAAAGGCGATAAGGTATAGGTAGCCTTAATCGTTACGCTATCCTGCTATTACGCCTAAAGCGTCATCCGAAGTATCGGTTTTAAGTTTAATTAGGCGGCTTAGGTTATATATAATTAATACTAGCTTACTGGTAATTACATTATTAATTTTTTAAAAAGCTGTTTTTATTATAATTATCCAAAGAAACCTCTTTTTCTAAGGTTAAATAATAACGTAATTATCTTGCTAAAGTTTCTAATAAACTTTTTGTAGTAATTGGCGAATCCGAAAAAGGCTTATACTTTTTTGACTATGGTAGGCGTTTCCTATTTATGTACTGTAGCCATTTTTGGGGGTCCATTTTGATATATCCTGGGGTAATGATATGTCCTAGAAATTTCACTTTTTGCGTATAGAACTGGCTTTTCTTATTGTTAATTAGGAGGTTGGCGTTTTGTAAAGCTTGGAGAATTGTATGAACGTGTCCTATATGTTCTTTTTTATTTTTCGAGTAAATGAGAATGTCGTCAAGGTAATAGATAATAAAAATGTTTAAGTATTTCCTAAGTATAGAATTAACCATCCGTTAAAAGGTTGCTGGTACGTTCGTAAGTCCGAAAGGTATAACGAAGCATTCGAAAAGTTCGTACTTCGTCTTAAAGGGTATTTTCTACTTATATCCTAGCTTGATACGGATTTAATTATATCGCTTTTTGACATTTAGGTTCGTGAACTAATTATTTCTGTAAAGGAGATCTTTTATTTCGTTAATTAAGGGTAACGGTATCCTGTTTTTAACCGTAATATTATTTAGCTGTTTATAATCGATAACCAGGCGTAACCTTCCGTTCTTCCTTGATATAAAAAATATAAGGTATTCGGCTGATAAGTTGGAACGTTATATATAACCTTTCCGAAGCTTATTTTTAAGGTATTCCCGTAATGCCTATATTTTTATCTTGTTAAGGTTGTATATCGGATAAAATCTGCTTGATATTCCTTCCTTAAGGATTATTCCGTTGTCTTATTCGGTATGTTTTAGCAATTTTGTTTTAAGTTCTTTTCGAAATAATCGTTTATATTTATGATATTATGGAGGTATATTAATTATGGTTTCTGGCTTTAAGGGCTGATGTTATAAATAATCATTTATTTCTCGTAACTTTGTTCTAATAGTAGCGATAATACGTCGTATTCTTTTATAATGCCCTTATTTTCTTTTATATCTTATCCTTATAGGTAATGAGGTTTTTGTCGTATCCTTATGCCTGTATTCGTCGTTATTTTCGATCGAATGTTAAGATCTTTTTATATCTTGCTTTTTTTTTATCGAATGGATGTAAAGCGAACTTTACCTGACCAGTTGTTTAGTCGATTAAGGGGTTATATTAGTACAGCCATAATTTCGGAGGATTATGTCGTAGTTCCTTATGAAAACGATATTAACGTTTGTTATTTGGTTTCGTCCGTTAACGAAGATCTTGACGTAATTAATCTCGCGGCTGATCTTTCCGTTATCGTAGGCGAATGCCTGACCTTTTGCGTTCTCGGCGATATAAGGTTCTATCTTTTCCTTTTATGGTAATCGAAGTCGGTTAACCATATCTGGCGTAATATAGTTACCTTTTGTTGCTCCGTAATCCATAAATGCGGTAAACTAATATATCTTAATTCGTACTTGTAAGGTAATAAAGTCGTTCTTAGCTTTTATCGTTGTATTTAGAGCCCTTTTGGGAAGCCCCTGCTAGCTTCTTTGGGTCTTATTATCCTGCGGCTTTCTTATAGGTGGCGTTCGTTTTTTAACTCGTCCTCCAGCGCCTTGATATGCTTTTGATTTTATACGTTAAGGGCCTTTAATTACTTTAATTGTTTTTTTTTTATCTGCGTAAGGTAGCTTCGAGTAAAAGGACTTGCGTCTGGAAGTCTTTTTTGATAATGTACTTTGGTTCGGGGGCCTCTCGTTCCCCCTGTCCTGCTTGGAATTGGGCGTCGTATTACCTTATATTTTCATTCCTCTTTTATATTTCGTATTTAATTTCCTATCGTTTTTCTGGGTCGTTTATAAAGGTTAAACGAAAGTTTAAGTTATTGATTATTTTTAATAATGCTTTTATAACTAGCTGGTGGATTTATTCTTTTTTTGTTTTGTGATTATACCATCCGTAATAATCCATAAGGTGTTCGTTAAGGCAGTTCTTTCCTTTAAGCCAACCTGTTGCTGCCGTGATGATGTTGACGGTATCTTCCGAGGCGAAAACATTTAGGTATCTGTATTATCGTTAATCCCTGGGGTCTCTTCCGGTTTAATTATGGAAATCGAATCCCTAGTTATATATTTAAGTAAGTCGTGTATTAATATACCGTTTTTCTTCTATATCTCTAAGGCAATAGGTGCGCTTATACTGGATGGCATAAAATTTCCCGTATCGGTCTGGTTATCCTGGGAGTAGGCTTTTATCCTAATCTTGGTACTCCTTAATCTATACGTTTAGTTCTAATTGCTCGTACCGCTATCGCCGTTTCTTTTAGCAATAAAAAAGTAACTTATCCTTTGAAAAATCCTTTTATCTATTATATTCCTTTATTTATTAGGTTACTATAGATCCTGTAATAGGTGTTCGCTATTCCTGAATGGCTGCTTAAGATAGCTTTTTGTAACGAACCTGTCATATATCCACCTGGAAGTATGAGCAGTATCCGAAATGGGGTCTTGATTTGCAGGTAACAATAGGGCGAGGAATAATTTACCAGGGGTTTATTCGTTAAAGAGATTTAAAGACTTTTCCTTTAATTAAAGAACGGTGCAGTTGCCTTTAGTTGAGAGCTTAGATTGATAGCTAAAGAGCGAAATTAAGTAGGTGCTATTTATATGAAAGACCGATTTATTATATATCCCAATGTCAAAAGTGAGTGTGTCGTGGATTTATGTGATTTAGGTGATTTAATTAATTTATCAGATCATTTAGATCACTTAGGTTTTGGCGGGTAGTACTAAGCTTTTCGTATCCGAAGTTCTTCCATTTGATATTTAAGTATGGGTTCTTGGTCCTAAGAACCTTTGTTCGTAATACTATTTCCCCTTTTTAAGGATCTTTGTCCTAAAGATAAGAACCGTAGGTCGCCACTTTGGTTTGCTTAAAGAAGGTTAAAGGTTTTTCAGCTAACTTTATCATGATAGGTCGTATTCAAAAAGAAAAAAAAAACCCGTTTAAACTAACGCGAAGCGCATAACAACCGTGTTGATTTTATTGAAAAGTTTGGATCCAAAGTTGTTACCTGCTCGAATTGTGTTCGCCTTAAAGAACTTGATTATTTTTACGTAGTAAACCTTCCAAGTTATGGTTATTACACCCGTCGTTAACGTTCGGTTTGCGACGTATTGGATATGAATTCTTTAGTAAAGATTGGGGAAAAGCGCGAGCGTTTGTAAAAGGAGTAGCGCGAAATGAAGGACAAATTAATAAAGCTTTTTGGTCGATTAAAACGTTTACGTTTCCAGCAAGACGTTTTACAGAAAAAAGCCCTTACTATTTTGAAGGAAGGTTATGAAATGGATTAATTAAAAAAATAAGAAAGGTTAGAAGAAGAACGGCGACAGGTGGAAATAGAGCAGGCGCAGCTTGCTTCCGAGATAAATGCCATGGCGGAGGCGTTTACTTCCTTCGACTGGAGCGCTACGGGTTTAAATTTAAGCGGGGGACTTTTGTCGCCTGCGACCTTGGCCGCGTTGGAGATGGTCGGTTAGGATTCTGCCGGTGGAACGTGTTAACCAGGTCCATCGTATTCGTTAGGTAGTTAAGTAGTTCCCAAGTGTTTTTTTCGTGTAAGCATCCTTTTTACTTAATTAGGTACTGGATTTTGTTTTTAATTATTCTGGAATCCAGTATTTGTTCGATTTCGTACTTATTATTATCTTTTTCGATTTTTAGACTTATTTTTAGCGGGGCGTTTTTAGGTATTAATTTAAGTAAGGAAATATAAAAAACAGGGTGTATTTTTATTATCTTAGGTAGTAATAGTCGGTAGTTGGTTTTAAAAATAACTTTATTAACCTTAAACGGGCCAAGTTTTTTAAAATTAAGCTTATTACTGGACCTTTTGGTTTTAATTTGTGAGATGTTCGACGTTGCGTTTTGTTTTTAACGTAATAAGTAGACCTTATCTTTTTTCGCTAGAATTGGTTCTTTAATTCTTTTTTTATTATAATACTAGGCCATTTTTTGCTGGAGAAAACGCAGCTCGGTTTATAGTCGGGCTTGTATTATTTTAATTTCCGTTACCATTATTTCTGTTCGGGGAGCTATAGTAGTGATTACAAAAGTTTTATACGTCGATTATTCTGGTCGTTAGGTTACTGCCTCGTATCCGTATACAGCTATATAGGGGGATATGCCTATATCTTCGTTGGTAAACGTATTATAAGCTATTTATGCTAATGGTAGCAGTTTTACTTAGTTATTTTGTTAGTAGTTAATATAGCTTCAAAGATATTATTCCAAAGTTTAATTTAGTCGTTCCGTTTAACCGTTTATTTAAAGGTAATAAGCTATCGAAAACTTAAGCTTAGTACCTATTTATTTAAAGAAGTTAATGCTAAATTTAAATATAAAAAGCTTATTTTGATTAAAAATGATCTTTTTTGGTATTCCGTATTTATTAAGGTAATGTCGGATAAATGTATAGGCCAGCTGTTTTACCGTTACAATTTTTTTAAAAGGTAAGAAATACCCATATTTGGTAAGTCTGTTAATAATCACCTAAATTCCGTCATATTTAATTCCAATAATTAAGTCTTTAAATGGAGAAAAACTGGTAATAAAGTTCTAAGCTATAGTATTCCATGCCTTGTCAAGAATGTTAATCGGTTGCAGTAGCCCATAGGGCTTATGGTATGCTACTTTGGCCTTATTACAAATATTGCAATTTTTGATAACTTTTTTAATTACCCGGCGTAATTCTGGAAAGTCGTATTTTTCCTGTAACCGTCGGGTGGTTTTGAAAATTCCTTAATATCCATGTAATAAGTTTTCGTGGAACTTTTTTATAAATTATTCTTATTAGTTCTTAGGAACATAAATTTTGCTGTAATATAATAGCTGGCTTTTTAACTATTCTTCCAGCTATTACATCTCTTTCTTTTTATTTATGTCGTAAAAATTTCGAAACCTTATTAAAAGTTTTAAAGTTGGTTTCTTTAGGATTTCGTATAATTATACAGTACCATCTTTATTATATTATAATATCTGCATATTTCGTTTAGGAACCTTCGGATTATAATCGCCTTTACGACTAAAAATATCCGCCTGGATATTTTCTTTTCCCTTAATATGATATATCTTAAAGTTAAATCTTAATAGGAAAATTATTTAAGTTTTATGTTATTTATTTAATTTTTATACTTTCATAAATCGGGTAAGGTTTTTATAATCAAAGTAAATATTAAAGGGGTTTTTGGTTCCGCTAAAAAAGGGCTCCCACTTTTTAAAAGCGTTAATAATTATTAATAATTCCTTATTATAAATCGGATATCTAAATTTTATATTTCGGAATGCTTTCGAGTAATAGGCCACTAGGTACCATTTATCGTTATCCCCCAGCTGTTTTAAAACGGCACTTAATACGTAATCCAAGGCGTTTATCTTTAAGCGTTTCTTCTTATTTGCGTTAAGTAATTTTATTATGGGTCCATTAGTAATTGCGTTTTTTAAAATCTGGAATATTTTTTTTATATCCTTTAGAAGCTTAAATTCCTTATTAACGTATTTTTTGGTGGTAAATTTCGTTAATAATTTAATTATATTTCCGTATTCCTTAATTAGGCCTCGTACGTATCCCGTAAATCTTAAGATTTATCGGATATCGATAACGGTCGTTTTATTAAGGATAGGCCAATTTTTAACTACTTTCATTTTAAAGCGTTAAATCTGAATTTGGCCGGGGGTAAGTGTATATCCTAGAAAGTTTAGCTTTTGTATATGCCATACGTTTTTAGCTGGATTAATTTTAATATTTGCCTTATTTAAAGTTTTAAGTACTTAAGTTATATGCTATTTGTGCTCCTTTAAAATCTCGGAGTAAATGAGAATATCGTCGAGGTAAACGAATACGGACTTATCCAGGAATTTTCGTAAAATGGTTATAACCAGGCGTTAAAAATTGGCGGAAGCATTAATAAATCCCATAAGCATTATTCGGTACTTATAAAGTTTATATATCGTTCTAAATACCGTTTTCCATTTTTTTCCTTAGGTTATTCGGATACGGTAATAACCGTTTCGAAGATCAAATATAATAAACCACTTAGCTTTTCTAACATTCTTTTTTAATATATTTATAAAGGTTAAAAGGTATTTATTTTTAATCGTAATATCGTTTAATTATTTATAGTTAATAATTTTTTTAAAAACCAGGTTTCCGTTTTCGTCAATCTTTTACTTTTTGTTTTTGGTTTTTGGTACCATAAAAACGGAATATCCAGCAGGAAAATTAGAAAGTCGGATATATCCTTTTTTCAGATCGAGTTAAATAATTCTTTATAAAGCTTTTAATTTTTTAAGGTTTATGTGGTAAATTTTGTAAAATTTAGGATGATATCCTTTTTTAATAGGTATTCGGTAATCCTATTAACTATATGGTAATAATTCGTAATCTTTTCTGTTTTTAAATAATTTCTTAAATCCTCGATATTTAAATGGTACTGTTTCGGCTTAATCTAATACTTGTACTTCTCTGATGATATAATAAATTTCCTGCTCGTCTTCCTTAGGTAGTTTTTTGTTACTTTCTTAAAAAAATGTTTAGTATTTTCAGTTAATATATGAATTGTTTATTTTAAGCTATAATATTTCCAAGATGATATCGTATCCAGAAATATCGGTAATATCCAATAAGATTCCTTTTTGATATTTTTAAATTTAAACGGAAAGTTCTTTAGTTTTTCGTAAAACTTGTCCGTTTTCATATTTAGATAGACTTCCGTCCACTATTTATAGCTTATAAGATTTTAGCTTATACTTTTAAAAAACTTGATGTTTTTTTGCTACCGCAAGAAAAATAAAGTTACTTTCGGCTTTTAAGTTAATTATGATTTTAAATATGCTGTTTTTATATTAAAGTAAAATTTTAATCTGGTTACGTAATTTTTTTGTCACCTCGTATAAAATCTTATAAATTAAGGTTCCTCGATACCTTACTTTTAAAAGCCTTTAGCGTTTTTTAACTTATAATAATATCCAGCTTAAGAAAATCTTTATTCGCGTACCTTTCGAATAACGTATTTAATATATTAATCGTTCTTGCATTTAAAGCATGTTTTCTTACCATATTTACATTCGGAAATAACTGTTCTTTTTAAGCTTAATCTTTAATTTTGCATCTTTCGAGTTATCGGGTTAAAAGTGTAAACCTTTAAAGGAGGTATTCCCATATCTAAGAGTTCGTATTAAATTCAAAGCATTAAGAAATAACATAAACATCCTTGCGATATGGCCCTTTGGCTCTATTTTGATTCGGGATGTAAGTAATAAAACCTAGGGTATTCTGGCCATCGGGAAGTTTCTGTATATTTACATTTGTTATCTGGTTCTATAAGTATCTTTTCGTTCCATCCAGGCCAAAAGTTATTATCTTTTATAGCTTTAAGATATATAAGATAATCGTTAATATAACAAACGGTAAAATATAACAACTTATGCTGGCTTTTTCGTGGTTTGGTGTATACCGTATATTTAAGGAGCTCGTAAAGCTTCGCGGACAATTGTTCATGGTTATTAGTATCGGGTCGGAACTGACCGTTTTCATCGTACATTTTATACTAAAATGTATTAAGATGGCAGGAGCATTTTAGCTTTATGGCTATCCTAAAGGCTGTTTGTCCGGGGTGATATTTGTAGGCTTTAACCTTAAAGTCCTGGTAAATAGGGTAATCCTCGTACTTTGGGATGTCGTTTTAAATCTGAATGATGGTGGTAATAATAAATTCTAGCTGGAAGGAAGTCGAATTAACTTCATTCTTTTCCTTTTTTGCCTTACTATCGGTTTCTTATTTAGCCGTTTTAGCTTTCTTCTGGGGTTAAGAAATCCCTTCCTTTTTAGAGTTCCTTTTTACGGGGAAGCGATATTCGTTTTTAAAATGCCTTTTTTTGTTATAATTAAAACATTCGATATTAAACTTGTTTTTCTGGGGTTTTTTCAAAGCAGTGCTTACTTCCTTTTAAGGCTTACCCTTATCTTTCTTGGTTCGGCTATTAAAGCTTTTGTCGTTATTTCGTTTATTGGTTCTTTTTTTTTTAAGGTACCGATTAAAGGTGCGTCGATTAGCGATAATTACTTTGTCGATATATTCCTTAAAGGATCTTGTTTTAAGTATTATGTATATTTCGTCCTTAACTTAAGGTTTTAAGCCGTCGTAAAAGGGATAAAATAACGCGCTTTCGGGTAAATTAGAAATGGCGGTTAAGCAGTTAAATTTTATCGTATATTTTATAGCTGATTTAATTTAATAAAAAAGGTATAATTGTTTTATTACGTGCTATTTCTTATCTGGATTTTTAAATATAGTTCGTATTTTGTTTTCGAAATATCGGTAATCGTTAAAAATATAATTGGTAATGTTTAAGGATTCTTTAGGGTAATTCTTTAGGTAATTTTTTATGATAGGCTCGAACCATAGGAAAATTCGTCCAGTAAGTAACTAAGAAATGGTTATTACCTTTTAATAATCCTTTATTAAAGAGCTTTAATAGAACTTAAAGTAAGTTCTGGCTTAAACGAAAAATCTTTCCATATTTATAATTCCGTTATAAGGCTTCGGAATAATTAACTTATAACCCTTGATTTCCGGCATTCCGTGGTAGCTGGGAGGTGGGATAATGGTTTCGCGGTACCGGTTGGGGCCGAATAATAAGGGTACTGGGGTTCTTTTCTTTATTCCTCGGGTAGGTTGAGCCATACTTTTTCTGGGAAGTTGGGGTTTTTCTTTTTTGTTTTTTTTTAAGGCTTAGATTTTGCGTAACAAAATCTTTATTTTCTTTTTAGGAAAAAGCTTTTTTTTTTTTCCTTTCGGGCCTTAAGGTTTCTGGATCATTAGTTCTTCTTCCTTTTCCGAATTTTCCTGGACCTTAATAATATCCTTTAAAGCCGGGGTTGGCTGCTAGGTTTAGGAAGAAGAAGGTTTTCCTTTACCTCGAGTTATAAAAGGTATAATGTTATTTATTAACTAAAGAACTTTTTCGATAAAAAGTAAATTGTTTAATCTGGTTACTAATCCTTTATTAACTCGTAACGGGGATCGGGTGTATTGTTTGTTTTTTGAACGTCGTTTTGTAATATCGTCTTTACTAAGTTTAGGAAAGCTTATGCCTAAATGGGTTTGGAATTATCCGTCGGTTATTAATTAAGGGGTTATCAAAATGTAACGAACCTGTTATATATCCACCTGGAAATATAAGCAGTATCCGAAATAGGGTCTTGATTTGCAGGTAATAATAAGGCGAAGAATGATTTATTAGGGGTTTATTCGTTAAAAAGATTTAAAGACTTTTCCCTTAATTAAAAAACGGTGTAGTTGTTTTTAGTTAAGAGCTTAAATTGATAGCCAAAGAGCGAAATTAATTAGGTGCTATTTATATAAGAGACCGATTTATTATATATCCTAATGTCAAGAGTGAGTATGTCGTGGATCTATGTGATCTAGGTAATCTGATCAATCCATTAGATCACTTAGATCACTTAGGTCTTGGCGGGCAGTGCCAAGCCTTTCGCATCCGAAGTTCTCCCATTTGACACTTAAGGATGGGTTCTTGGTCCTGAGAACCCTTGTTCGTAACACTTTTTTGCCTCTTATAATCCCTGTTGTACTTTTTCAGGGGGATTATGGTTATCTTTGATCCTGATCATATTGATTGATTTTTTGTCGTTTCCTTAATTAGTTTAAAGGGGTCCCTGGGGAACTGGTATCCAGGTATTTTATCGTGGCTTCTTAAATGCCTTATATTAGTAGGCCTTATGTCCTATTTTGTTGCAGTTGAAGCATTTGATAGTATATAGGTTGCGCTACTGTACTGTGCCTAATTTTATGGGTCCTGGTGCCGTTTCATAAGATATGTTGGTTTTTCGTGGCGTGCTGGTACTAGGGGGGTGCCTTGGTTTGTTATTCTAGCGATCCTTAAAATATTAAGTTTTTTAAGCGTATTATTAACCGTCGATCTGGACTACCATAACGATATAATTTACTAACTTTTCGTGATGTTTATCCTGAAATAGTTTTTTTTGTACTTCTTCCTTTACGCCGTCGAAGAATATAATTATTAATGCCTTTTATCCCTAATTAATCTCCGAGGCCAGTTAAATGAAGAAGTTGCTATATTCGGAGGCTAATCCCTTTTGCTTTAAACCCTTAATTCTTTTTTAACCTTAATATTTTTGTCTATTATTTCCAATGCCGTTTTTAGTTCTTTTTCGAATCTTTCGTAATCGTTATAAATATTCGTAATTTCCGCGGATCTTTGTTGCGAAGGTGTAATAACCTATTCGCGAAAGGTAGGCTTAAACCAAATAGCCGCGTTTCCGGTTAACTATCTTATAGCGAACTGGATTCGAAAAATAGGCGTTGTAAGTCTAATTGCAAAGTATTTAAAGTAGGTACGGCATTCCGTAAGGAACTGTTATAGCTTGGTTGTAATTCCGTTGAAGGGGGTAGGCTTAATAGGCTTTAAGATTTTTCCGGGTTCTTTGCCATAGGCCGTCTGAATAGGCTATGCGGGTTAAGCTGGCTGATCCGATTAATCGGGCTGTTCCATGCTTGCTTATCTTACTAGTTCGACTTTCTGGGCTTCCAGCTGCTTACGAATCTTTTTAAGCGTATTGGTAACCTTGATCTTTTCATTAGTGAACTGCGTAATCGCGTTAATTAGCCAGTCAAGTTCGGAATTTATGAGGTTATTTTCGGGTACCTGAAAGGTTCTTTTAAAGGCAGGTTGTTTGCTGGACGACCTAATATTAAAGGGTATTATTCAGAATCTAATAACACTGCTGAATAAGAACTTATAACGTATAACGGCTAAAAGGTTAAACCAACTATTAAACCTAATCATACGGTTTATATTAGCAGTAATATCGTAAGAAACTAAGCAATAATACGTTTAATAATTACGTTTGGTAATAGCAGATTATTCAAGGTAATCTAGGTAACCATGTTGTATTATAAGCTGGTGATCTATCTAGGTTATGGTAATAACGAGTATATATATCCTTACTTTGGCTTACGGTACTTAAGCGGCTTAAACTCTTTTGTTAATTAAGTCCCTTTAAGCTCCGTTAAGCGCCTTCGTGGCTCGACTGGCTTAAAAGCTTTAGGCTAATAAGGGCCGTTAAGCCTTTTAAGCTGTTCACGTGACGTCTGAACTTAGGTCGGAGTTGAAGTTCTGAAGGTCCGCCTGTGTGTGTTGCAGCCAAGACCGCTAGGTCATAACACTAAGGAACTTATTGTTTTTCTGCCGTTACGGGAAAGATAAAATTACCCTCGGTCTCTGAATCGATTATGGTTTTGAATGTACTATTCTTGTATTAAAGTGGAATTTCAATCTGGTTACGTAATCCCTTCACCGCCTCGCATAAGGTTTTGTAAGTTGGGGCTTTTCGATGCTTTATTTTTAAGAGCCTTCGGCGTTGTTTGACTTATAATAATGTCCAGCCTAAGAAAGTTTTTATTCGCGTGCTTTTCGAATAGCGTATTCGGTATATTAATCGTTTTTATATCTGAATTACGTTTTTTTGCCATACCTGTATTCGGATGTGATTATTTTCCTCGGGTTCGATTTTTGATTTTATATCTTTCGAATTATAGAGTTAAAACTGTGGTTTTCCGAAAGGGGTGTTTTAATATTTAGGCGTTCGTATTAAATATAAAGCATCGGGGAATAATATAAACATCTTTACGATATGGCCTTTTCATTCTGTTTAAATTCGAGATGTAAGTAATAAAACCTGGGGTATTTTAACTATCGGGGAGCTTTTGTGCATTTATATTCGTTATCTGTTTTGGTAGGTGTTTCTTTATTTTATCTAGGCTAAAAATTACTATTTTTTGGTTTCGAGATGAACGAGATAATCGTTAAGGTAACAAGCGGTAAAATATATCAAATTATGTTAATTTGTTTAAGGTTTGGTATGTACTGTGGATTCGGGAAGGTTGTAAAGTTCCGGGGATAACTGTTCGTGGTTGTTGGTATCGGGTTGAAATTAACCATTCTTATTATGTATCTTATACCGAGATATATCAAGATGGTAAAGGTATCTTAGTTTTATAGTTATCCTGGAAGTTATTTGTCCGTGGTGATATTTATACGCTTTAGCTTTAAAGTCCTAATAAATAGGGCAATCCTCGTATTTTGGGATGTCGTTCTGGATGTAAGTGGTGGTAGTAATAATAAATTTTAGCTAAAAGAAAATCGAATTGATTATTTTCTTTTCTTTTTCTACCTTACTATCGGTTTCTTATTTAACCGCCTTGGCTTTTTTTTAGGGTTAAGGAATCCCTCCTTTTTTGGAGTTCCTTTTTGCGGGGGAGCGATATTCGCTTTTAAAATGTCCTTTTTTACCATAGTTAAAACATTTTATGTCGGACTTATCTTTTTTAGGCTTTTTCGAAGCAGTATTTGCTTCTTTTTAAGGCTTCCCTTTATTCCTTTTAGTTCGGCTGCTAAAGCCTTTATCGTTATTTCGTTTGTTGGTTTTTTTTTCTCGAGGTACCGGTTAAAGGTACGTCGGTTAGTAATAATTACTTTCTCGGTATACTCCTTAAAGGATCTTTGTTTTAGGTATTATGTATATCTTATCCTTAACTTATGGCTTTAGGTTATCGTATAAAGGATAAAGTAACGCGCTTTTTAGTAGCTTGGAGATCGCAGCTAAGCGGTTGAATTCCGTCGTATATTTTGCTACTGATTTAATTTAATAAAGGAGGTGTAGTTCTTTATTACGTATTGTTCCTTGTTTGGGCTTTCAAATATAGTTCGTATTCGGTCCTTAAAGTATCGATAGTCGCTAAAGATGTAATTGGTAATATTTGAGGATTTTTCGGGGTAGTTCTTTAAATAGTCTTTTATAATGGGTTCGAATTACAGGAGAATTCGTTTAGTAAATAGCTGGAAGATGGCCATTATTCTTTAATAATTTTCCGTTAGAGAGCTTTGGTAGAAATTAAGGTAAGTTCTAGCTTGGACGAAAAATCCGTTCATTTCTGTAGTTCCGTAATAAGGCTTTGGGGTAATTGGTTTATAGCCTTTGATTTTCGGCTTTCCGTGGTAGCTGGTAGGTAAAATTATAACTTCGCGGTATTAATTGTGACTGAATAATACGGGTGCTGGGGTTTTCTTTTCCATTTTTCGGGTAGGTTTAGTTAATTTTTTTTTTTTTGAGGGTTAGGGTTTCTTTTTTTTTGTCTTTTCTTAAAGTTTGGATTTTGCGCAAAAGGATTTCTATTTTCTCCTTAGGAGAGAGCTTTCTTTTTCTTCCCTTCGGACCTTGAGGTTCCTGTACCTTTAGTTCCTTTTCTTTTTCCAAATCTCCTTAGACCTTGATAATATCCTTTAAAGCCGGAATTAGATGCTGGGTTTGAAAGGAAAAAGGGTTTCCCTTACCTCGAGTTATAAAAAGTATAATGTTATTAATTAATTAAAGAACTTTTTCGATAAGGGGTAGATTATTTAATCTGGTTATTAATCCTTTATTAGTTTATAACGGGAATTAGGTGTACTGTTTATCTTTTGAACGTGGTTTTGTAATATCGTTTTTATTAAGTTTAAAAAAGCTTATGTTTAATTAGGTTTGGAATTATTCGTCGGTTATTAATTAAAAAGTTATCAAAATGTAACGAACTTATTATATATCTACCTGGAAGTATAAGTAGTATCCGAAATAGAGGTTTGCTTTGCAGGTAATAATAAGGCGAAGAATAATTTATTAAGGGTTTATTCGTTAAAGAGGTTTAAAAGATTTTCCTACAGTAAAGAACGACTGCCTTTGACTATAGGCTTAGATTAATAGCTAAGGCGCCAAAAACTAAGTAGGTGCTATTTATATACGGAACTGGTTTATATATACTTAATTGCCTTTTAATGAGTGTGCTGTGGATCTATGTGATCTATATAATCTGGTCAGATCACCTAGATCACTAAGATCATTTAGAAAGCTCAGAGGGCCGAGCTTTCTCCTATCCGGGATTCAGCCGCGATAGGTCCACGTTAGGCCTAAAAGGTAGGTCCCTTACGACAGGAACCTCCGTTCCTATAACAGCTAAATCCGCCAAGGTATACGATACCAGGTTATTGATTAATACCTAACGAAAATACCGCGAACAGCTAAAGCAAGCTTCGAAGTTTGATAAAAGGTTAAATAAGTAAACCGTAAAAGAGTAAAAGATTATAGTTCATGGATAACAATACGCTATCCTAAAAACGAATATAACGATCGTATAGGTTAATAACCTCTAAATAACTTTAGCTTTTATGACGGAAACCTGGATAATAACCTTCCAGATAATAAAAGAATTTAAGATCGATAACGGTACGATTATTTATCAGAAAGTAACAACTAATCTTTTAAATTATTAAATTATAACCCATTTCCTATTTACGTTAAGAAATATTAAAATGACGTTTTTAACGTTTTACGGAACCCTTACGGACCTATTTGATCAAAACGATCTTGATTAAGAAAAAACGAAGTTAAATAACCTTTAATTGCGAAATAAAGACTTTAAACGAGGGCCGAAACGGGGTAATCGTAAAAATTCTTATATGGACCGAAATATTAGCAAGCGAAAACGTAATAAATCGAATATTTAAGGCACTTGCTATAAGATTTATCTAAGCCCGGCTTATAAGTTATCTTAATATTATTATGCATTTCTTAATAGAGCTTTTTTAAATGTTTGCTTTAATATCACTTTAATTAACTTAATTAAAAAAAGATTACTTTTAATTAATGTTTAAAGGAAGAAATTTACAGTATATTAAAAATTATAACAAAGTTAATTACAAAAATAAATTAACTCTTAAAAAAATAAAACAGGTTTTAACGCATTTCCTAATTATTAATTAGCGTAACGTTATAAATATCTCGTCTTTCCCCTTAAGAAATTTATTTATTTTGAACTTATGGTTTACGATAAATATCTTTAACTTAAATAACAGGTTCCTAAATTTCAAATTAACCATATAAGGTGACGGAATATACGCAAGCAATAACTTCCTTCCGATTAAAAAGTGCGGAAAGGTTAATATGCTATTTCGAAACCTTGGCGGTACGAAAGCGTTACGGCTTTATAACGTAGCCTATTCCGAAAGATTCGCGCACAACCTAATAATATTTAAATAGTTTCGAAAAAAGATTATTGATAAAATAACCGAAAGGTTAACAACTATATTCGAAATAAATATAATTAATTTATAATTACATTTATAAACAAGTTTAATTAATTCCTTATTAGAAATATTAATGTAATTACTTTTTATACAACCTTTATAACTTATAAAGGAAATATCAACTGATAATCGAAAAGACTATTACGTAAAAATAATGGTACTATATAGCACCTACGACTAGGCCATCCAGGTCTTAAAGTAATCTCCAAGCTGTATTCCCATATTAAATGAATCCGATTAAAAGGTTTTATAACAATCGAATACCAGGTATATAGCAAGGTAAAGACGAAAAGACAAATACGTCTCGAACTTCGAGAAAAAACATCCCGATCGGGATAAAAAATCGCCGTCGACTTTAGTAACTTCGAAAAGAACCCTAAAAGATATAGATACGTTATATTCGCTATCGATAGATACTTAAGTTTTATCTAGGATATTTACCGAAAGAACCGACAGTAGGATACATTAATTATAGCGTGTCGATACCATTTAGGAGTCGAGAAAGACCAAAAAAAAGTTTTCTTATAAGTAGTCGAATGCGATAACGAAATCTTAAAAAATTACCAATTTCGAGATCTTCTTTAGTGGCCGCCTTTTAATATCAAACATAAATACTTAATACCATATACCCAGGCTTAAAACGGGAATACAAAGCGCTCAAAGGATATAATGAAGGAAAAAGCGACTACGATACGAAATGCCGCTAAGTTATTAACGTTTCTAATCGTATACATCTTTAAAGCGGCAGTATATTTATATAACCGTACGCGTAAATACGTGCTTTTTTTAGCAAACCCTATACGAGGTTTATTATATTTATTTAGCGTACAGAGACGGTATTTCAATGCTTAATCGGAAGCTTTAATAAGCTCATCTTCGAGCTTATAGCTATATGGCCTACGTTATAATGACTACCGCCCTAAAGAAAAAACTAAAATTTTAATAGTTAAGTCTTAAGGCATGAATTGCCTTCCTTGTCGGTTATCGATTTACGAATATTTACCGAACCTAGAACGTATTAATTAATAAGGTTATTCTCATTTGAAATGTCTAATTTAACGCAAAGGCCACCTTTTTCGGTAACATTAAAAAGCTTGAGGATAACCTATTTTACGTTACTGAAAACGAATTATAAAACCTATTCCAACAAACTATAACACTTAAGTAGGCTAATAATTACCTAATACATATATAAAAGAAAGATAAAACCTAAATAGAACAATTCAGTTATCGCCAAGCCTAAAAGGATAGCTTTAAAATAATATAAACGTTTAAAAAACGTATGGGATGAGAAAAAACAAGCCTACTCGTAAAGGATTAATCATCCTTATAGGACTGTTATGTTCGAACTATTGCCGTCCCCTAGTCTATTACCGCCTCCAGCGTCTGCCCTAATAACTGTTACGATTATTACGCCGACGGAACAAATAAAGGTAACCTTGAGCTCTTATTATACTGTTTAACTCAAAATAACGATAAAAAGCGAAAGCACTCTACGGGTTAAAAACGTAAGCTTCCCGTACGTTTCGCAGCGCAAAAACGATTGTTGGTATAATTATAAAGTATAAAAAGCTATGTTTAACGTAGAATGTTTAGCCAATTCTATTAATACGATCGATAATCGGCCAGTAAATTTCGGAAATTTATGGAAAATAAAAAGCCGAATTACGCGTTATCTTAATCGGAAAGGTTTTGACATATCCAAAACAAAAGCGTTATTTAAATCGCGAAGTTGGATACATAGACAAGATTTACCGCCACCAACGCGAGGCCATAAGAAACTAAATATATACCCAAAAGAGAAAATATTCTGTAAAACCAAATTAACTTATTGATAAAATTACAAAAGTTTAAAGTCCTAGAAAGCTATTAATTAATTCTTTACTAAAAGGAAACAGGTCCTAAAATGCATATGGGTATACGTTTACAAATTCGATAAGCATAACTGGCTCCAAAAATGGAAGGCCCATTTCGTCGTACGAAGCGATTAACAGGTTAAAAACGCTTATGAGAATACAGACGTATTTACGGTAGCTAAAAGGTCGTTTCGATCTTTAATCGTTATTACAGCTAGGTTTAAGTTAAAACTTTAATAATTTGACGCTATAAACGCTTTCGTTGACGCGAACCTACCTTATAAAATATATATATGAAAACGCTCCCAAAATACCTACAACGTAGCAAAATAATCCTGATTAGAAGGGTATTATATAGACTACAGGAATCCCCTTTACTTTGGCAGAAGACCTTTACTAATACACTTAAAAATTTAAAGTTTAATCCCGTTCCTTATAAATCATTTTATTTCCTTTGTTAAAAGGTACTTTTGTTCTTTTACGTCGACGACATAGTCGTTATGTATAGTAAAAAGTATTAAGACATTATCGATTAATTAATTTAATAAATATAAAAACGATATACGCTTATAAAAGGTAAAACTATATTATAATTCTTCGGTATTCAAATAATGAAAGATAAATCTAATAACAGAATTAATTATTTTAATCCGATTTTATAAATGAATTAGTTAATTTAATTTCTAAAAAGAGTTTAAATAATTTCCTAAAAACGTTAATAATTAACGTCGAGCTATTACCGGAGCTTAGTCTGGTTTATTTAGGCTTAGTTAATAAATACCAGAAAAAGATCGGTTTTATTTTATACGTGACAGTTAATACGCCATCCGATATATCCTTTATCATATTTCGATTTATACGATTGAAGCAAAGCTTTAATAACGTATATTATAACGCTATTAATAAAGATATATTATATTTAATTAGTAGGAAGACATTAACGTTGTAGTTTGGTAATCAGGATACGATAAATATTTAAAGTAACCCCTTTTTCGCAGATAATTCGATTAACCGAAAAAGCTTTTAAGTTTACATTATAAAGTTATTAGAAAAAGTAATAAAATAATAAGCGAATATATAAAATATAATAATCACTTTTATAATTAAAACGAAATTATTATATTTTATGTAAGTTATAAAAAAGACTTTGTTTACTTTTCGTTTAATTAAAGAATTAAATATTAGCTTAAATATAAGACTATTAAATATAACGTACCATATAAGCAAACGGTCCAAATAAGCAAACGGTTTAATTTTTCACATTCCGCGACAACGAACTTAAATAAAATAATTTCAACGTAATTAATCAATTTAATTAATCGGATTTATTTTCGCTAAACGTATTTAGAGGTTTTTTATAAGTACGCGCATTATGTCCGGGCTTGCCGTAAACGCCATACTTTCGTTCTTTCGTCTTAACTCGTTTACGTCGACCACCTTTAGCCGCTATTAGCTGCATTTCTTTTATTACCCCCTTCGTTTTTGGCTAAAAAAGTTTGTTCTCTTTATATAATAAATATCCTCTTTTTTAAAAACGTTTATTTTTAGTTTTTCGTCGTTTACTTAAGATGTAATTCGTTTCGCGGAATTAGGTAATTTTTTCTCGAAAAAAAAAACCCCTTTTATAAAAGTAATAAGTTACTTTTCGTTAAAAAATTAACCGATTTTATTATTTTTGGTGGCGAATTACCTTGGTAACTTTTAATCTTTTTTTATAAACAACCTTTTTACTTTATTACTTTACGGATATTTTTGAAAGTTTTCGCGGGAAGGGAAAGAATGGAACAGGCGGAAGTAAACGGCGAAACTATCGGTATAGGCATAACCCGAAGAACGTCCAAATGGGAAAGAACGTTATTAAGATCGAATGGAATAAGACCAGCTTTTACAGATCCGGATTTGATGTTATCGGACGTTATGGTAGCTTTAAATAGGTCGTAAAAACCCGGGAGGAAAAATTTTTTCGCGATATAGGTATAATGACATCGTATTAAACCTTCGATATAAAGCGAATAAACGCGTTTTAAAACGAAAAAATTGGAAATGTTAAAAGGTTAAAGCTAATAAGAAAAATACGCGGATATATAAACCGTAATAATCCCGTTATTCGCGTAATATTTTTCGAATTCGATCGAATAATATTTTTCGTGGCCGGCGAGGATAAGGAAACGTTTGATACTTTTCGTTTGGGTTCCTATATATTTATTAATATATTAAATTTATTTTAGGCTTAATTCGTTTATTATCCAGCTATTGTAACTAGTACTAACTTTTTAATCGGCTAGTAATAGGTTATCGCGATATTAGGAACTAAGGTAGGTTTTCCCCGCTAATATAGTAAATGGCGGTAAAGCTCAATTTTACGAATTAATAGCTTAAATAATTATAACCTATTCTCGATTACCTTAGTAATCTTATTTAAATCTTTTACCTTTTTTAGCTGTTATAATTACTATACCCGATATTATAAAAAGTTCTATTAAAAAGTCCGCTTCGTTAAAGTTATAAATATCCTTTTTTACAATATCGTATTTTATAATTATAACCCAAACAACGTTAAATTATTTACAAAATACTTTTAAATTTTCGAATAATATTTTTTAATAATCAATCTTTTAATTACAACGCTTTTAGAGTTTCTTTTGCCGTTTAACAAAGTTCGACGCCCAGTTTACCCCGACGCGTGTTGTAACGCGTTAGGTAGGCAGTAAATTCGCCATATCTTTAACATGTTAAAGCCGGACAGGAAACGCTCGCGTATTTAGGTTAAGGATTCGATCAACAATCGATTTTTCTTTGGTTGCTGTTAGTTTTCGCGAATTAACAACGGTATCGGCTTGGACGCGTTTACCGTTACTGTAGATTTGAATTGGAGTGTCGCGCTTTACAAGTTGGCTTGGCAACACACACCTTTTTTGCGACGCATTCGCTTAATAACATATCAAGGTATGTACTAATATCCATATACATATAATAGTTATGGATTCATCCTATATATGAAAATGGACCTCTTAACGAGAGCTATATTTTCGAGTTAACTGCATATTCATAACCTTAATGCGCGTTAATTTATTGTCAAAAACGTTAAAAAAGAAATGAGAACAATGGTCGAAGTCGTAATGGGCTGGTAAGGACTGGTAATAAGCTGGAACAGATGAAACGGGCTGCAAAAATGCCAAGATGACTTCGAAGTGGTGGCAAGTTTTGCGTCGTGACAAACTGTAGAATATGTCAAGCTTTTAAGCCGTATATCTTAACGCGTATACGGGCTACCAACCTGCAGTTAGGTCGATGACATAGCCCTCGTCGAGGGTTACATTTTGATACCGTATACGGCTTTGTAGCTGCCATATTAATGGTTAAATTCAATTCTGAAGTATATTATTTAAGCAGCTATATATACATATTTAGACGTATCAGAGCATATTTGGCGGCCATAAAGCCGTATGCGGTATCAAAATGTAGCTCTCGACGAGGGCTATGTCATCGACCTAACTGCAGGTTGGTAGCCCGTATACGCGCTAAGATATACGGCTTTTAAGCTTGATATATTCGACGATTTGTTTTGATGCAAAGCTTGCAACGATTCCAGAGCTCTCTTGGCATTCTTGGCAACTTTTCCAACCATTACAGTTCTCATTCTTTTAAAAGGTTTTTCATCAATAACTTTACGCGCCTTACATATATAAATACGTATAATATATCAAAATGACGCCTTTATCGAGCCCTACATTTTGATCCTATCTGCGGTTTCGTACCTCCTTTGCGCGTTAAGATATTAACATATACGTTAACAAGTCATTGAGTGACTGTGTCGCAAAAAAAGGTATGCGTTGCCAAGCCAACTTGTGGGGCGCGACACTTCAATTTAAATCTACAGTATATCGGGCCTACAAGGTCGTATAGGCAACATCGTATATAGAACTAAGCGTTTTGAAACTAATTTTTCGGTTTTGTTTTTTAGCCTAGATAGCTAGGTTTATTTTAAATTCTTTTGTAGGACATTTTATAACGTTAGTGTTAAGCAATAAACAAATAAAGTTAAATAGTTAACATGTAAACAAAATGGGACCGTTCGCTTGTTTGGACCTTTCGCTTTTATAGTACGTTATAATACGATAATTAAAAAACGATACGGTTAATTAATACCGACGTCGCCCTTTTATAAATAAAGTTACGGTACGTAAATATCTATAATTACTAGTTACGAAAAGCAGCAAAAGGGGGACCTAATTAAAGTAAATTATATACCTACGGGTAATATATTAGTTAATGGATTAATTAAAGCCCTGTTACGAAAATCCTTTAAGCGTTTTAGAAAGTAATTAGGATTAATGGATATTATAAACGTCCTAAATTAATAAAGGAAAATTTTAAGGGATATTTTAAACGAGGAATTAATAAATTAAAAGGATTTAATCGCCGGAAGAAAGGTGGAATAGATAGCTATAGCTTTAGGAAGTGATGAAGTGCGGTGATTAACGCCGTGAATGCTTTAAGGCGTTGAGGGGGTGTGTCAGCTAGCTGGAGGGTGCGTAGCGCATCCCATATACGGAAAGGTCACCTTTTGATCGGCATATATATGTTCCGTAGCTAAGCTACCTAAAGTTGTACGCGTGCGACAGCACCTGCAACTGACCGAATACAAGAACATGACTGATGTCCCCTATATCTGACAGGAATTTCTTGCAGTTCAAATGTATGGGACTACGCATACTAGATGTTCAAGAATCCCGTAGGATAGTGGTGGTAACTAACTAGGAAGAGCCCTGGCAGTTGAAGTTTAGGATAGTTGCACCAGTATAATTAGCGATTGTAGCGGCATTCTTGGCATTCTTGGCAATCTTTTACAGCAGCCTAGTCGAAGGAAGAACACGAGTTGCAATATAACATCATCTTAAGCTAATATAGCAGCCTTATACGTAATGGTATTAAATTCAGAGCTTGGCACACAATATATAAATGATATCTGACGCCCTTGAATTTTCCATCCCATTACTACCACCCCCACCATCATTGCCATCACCACAACGACCTCGCCCCTAAACAAACCCGAGTTCCTACCGTAGCAGTCTTAGCTTCAGCCTTCAGATCACTTGCTCCTTTGTCAATCTCTTACTCGGTAACGATCAACTTTTGTACAATCAAGACTGCCAAAATGCAATTCTCCACTGTCTTCAACCTCGCCCTCTTCGCCTCCATGGCTATGGCGACTCCCATGCCCGCCCCTGCTGTGGGAGACCCCAACGCCAACATCCCCAAATCTGTTACCGTCAACCTAACCGGACAGAAGAAGGGAGACAAGTTCATAGAAGGCTTAGAACCGACCGGAAACGTGGCCCGTGACCTCAATGAGCGCGTGGTCGGAGCAACTGTAACGGTGTTGGCCATCGTAGCCACGCCAGCCATCGCAAAGATAGCTCAGATTGCCATCCAGATTGGTGCTGATACCATCAAGAACCTTGGAAAGTGGAACGAGGTTAGTTACCGCGCCTCCCTAGAACGTACAGTGGCATCGCCACCTCGCTTTTCTACATGCCCACTAGGCACCACATATGAAAATGGGGACACGCATGCTGACGAGCGTTATCTTTAAGGCACGGGAGAAATTTACACA
The DNA here is from genome assembly GCA_004154915.1 of Monosporascus ibericus. Classification (NCBI taxonomy): domain Eukaryota; kingdom Fungi; phylum Ascomycota; class Sordariomycetes; order Xylariales; genus Monosporascus; species Monosporascus ibericus. The sequence continues at coordinate 110,289 of QJNU01000063.1, read as the reverse complement.
AGCAACTACGAACGCAATGTGGGACCGCAACCCCGATTACAACAGGTTTCCTGCCGTGGCCTGTTACAACAAGGGCTACTCGCTGAAGGATCCTAATAATATCGACGGTCTTGTGTCGGCTAAGTTCGAGCTCGGTCTCCTTTCAACTGAGTAAGTTCCGCACGTTACCTCCGCGAACATCTGTTGCATCAATAAATAAGCAGCTTACTCCTATTAGCTTCGACTGCATGTACGTCGGCGCACCGAATCAATTCTATACCCACAGCGAAGGCGGCTACATCAACGTGAGTTTTCCAATCATTTTTGTTTAACCGTCTTTTCCAGCTGTACAGACCGAAGATGTTCGGACGCAGCCGAAAATGAAATGGCCATTTCTGAAATCGCGACTAACGCGGATGTAGCTCTCCTATACTTATAACCCGGCCCGCTGCAGCTTTGACCAGAACACCGGCGACCTTACTTGCAACTAGAAGCTTTGGCTTTTAGAGTTTTTGGCGCGTACCTGGGCCTTTGCGGCTGGCTGGGGCGGTGTACGCGCAATTTAAGGGGTGCGCGAAGAATTGCAGAAACCACCGTCCAGCAGCACCAGCAAGAGCATATTGCCTATGAAGGGGAACCTTGATTGGTCAGTGGGATAGTTGGAAGAGCTCCGTGCGAAAGGGAAGATTAATGGAAGTTGATGTTTATAAGGAAAACTATCTTGCCTCTCTGTCTTTTGGGTCCCATAGGCTTTCAGTCTTTACTGCAACAAAATATCTACGCTCGTTTAACAACTGTTGCATATTCCTCGTCTAGAGTGTTGGTTATACTCTGCACTTAGCCAGACTACATCTTTAACCTGGTTGGTGATCACTTCATAGCATCTCGAATATCCCGCTAGAGTTGAATAATCCTTCCGCGTATATCAAATAGGGGTAGTTTCGACACTTGCACGATAACAGAAGCTCAATGTAGGCGGTACACCATGCAAGCCTATCTAAATACCCCACACAATTCGAATTCAGATATCCCGGCCCACATCAAATATCCTCTGTGGCATGAGCTTTCGGGTGGAACGATACCCTTCCGTTATCCACTAACGTGAATCTATGTTGGGTATTGTGCACTAGCAAGTCGAAGGTGCATTAATTCCCAATGTGTTCGTTGGCTTCTTCCATAACATGGTGGGATTTTGGCGACCCCACCAACTGGTAGCCGTGAATTCCAGTATCTGGTAGTTACGGTTCCCCTGCAAACCGTAGTGAAAGGTGTGATTGGTTAATAAATTGGTCAACATCAACCGCCGGAAAGACCTCCCCATATACTCAAGTGTGCCCGACCTTAGGTAGTTGAAGCCAAGTGCGATCTCCACTTACCATTTTAACAACTGGTGCTTTAAAGGGTGCTTCCTTAATTCCCGGTCGGGGAGTTGATAACCTGTGGAATAATTTAGGACTTAGCGAGGCCGGTAGCTTCCTTAACAACTGGCTCGTGGTTCTGGCAACGTACCAAAAAGAAAAAAAGAAAAAAAAAGAAGACGCCGTAGAACATCTTAAGCGACATCAGGTACAGGGAGCCGAAAAGCGTATAAGAGCTGTCATGCTTATAAGGAAGCAAAGGAATATCTGATCAGGGTATCCTAAAGCTTAAAGGTTAAGACAGGGGTAATCCTATATTAGAAGGGTAGGCCATTAATATGCGGCTCCGAAAAAATTAACAGTATTTAACAAAGAACATTAACACTTTAACACGGGCTCTTTTCTTACCTTATTGTTACGGACCAACACCTTACTAGCTTAGGCACACGGTCGGAACAAAACTAGGAATTAACCGACGCCTAGAAAGGTTACGTAACATGGATAAAAATAGATTCAGAGATTTAAGGGGACCTATGCATTGATAAGAAAGAGATAAAAATGGATTTAATAAATACGAAGAGATGAATTTTGTGATACATATGTTTGTCATGTTTTATACCTGAAATAAAGGCACAGCTTATAATATAACTTAATTACCTAAATTAATTTTAAGAATTCAATCTTGCCACACATAGTTATCGCAAACTTTATTTTTTAATTTCCCATAATATTATTATCAATATGAACCGTTCGATTAAGTAGAATAATTAATTAAACAGATTAATCGTTATATTTTATAAAGTTTAACTGGTAATATTATTAAGCTTTAAATAATCCTTTTAATATTAGATTATTTAGCCAGTAACCTACTTTCAAGTCAGCTTTTAAAGGTTTAAAAAATAATATTAGAAGTCTTAGTAACGAAAAAACCCGACTTCATATTTTTATAAAAAAAAACATTACGATATTTAAACTAGTTAATTAATGTACTTACGCAGCGTGTTAATAACAAAATCGTTTTTATTAATGTGTTTAAGGAAACGTGTTAATACTTAAAAGTTTAAAAAGTTATAATGATTAAATAAAGAAATTAGAAGTAACTCGCTTAAGTATTATAATTAGCTTAACTAGAATAATTCGTTTAGATAGCTGCCGAAAAAAAGGTTAAAAACATCTTAAAGCTTATTAAACCCGACCCTTTTAACGGAATTATTACCAAGTTACTATAAATGTTCTATAAACTATTACGCGTATTTTAAAGACTTTTTAATTATATTTTTAACGCTTGCGTTGCGAATCCAGTGCGTTATAAAATAATGAACTGGAAACGTAATTATTTCGCTTAAAGTCGTTTTTCGTAGATAAGTTATTAACCCGCTTTAATAAGGGCTTATAATGACTATAACAATTTATAACGATTATAAGTAATTTAAGAAAGAATTAAGAAAAGTGTTCGAAATAATTAGCGAAAAGATTAATGCCGAAAACACATTTAAAAATCTAAAGCAAAAGGGATTAGGTTCTAAATAAAGCAATTTTTCGGTCCAGTTAGGTTTAGAAATTCACTAAAAATAATGGATTTTAATAACTACATTCTTTGATAGCTTCAGGAAAAGGTTTAAGAGCGCTTATTTAAAAATAAACGCCTTAAAGAATTAGAAAATTATATCGGCATAATAATTAAACTCGATAAGCGACAGTACGTTTTACAAGTTCTACATTTTACGAACTGATAAAATAACAAATTAAGGTATTGTTAACATTAATACTTTACGAAAAGTAAATACATGCCAGAAAACAGCTTCTGGAACCATAAAGATAAAAGTAATATTGTTATAACCTAACGGGTTTGGCTCCTTTGGAGACGGTCGGCACTATAACACAAGTACCCTATAGTTCAAAATTACGTAATGGCTCGATAAGCTCGATGATCGAGCCATTCGAGCCAGGCTCCATTAGCTTGATGGGCTCGACGACAGAGCCATTCGAGCTATGCAAAACATGCTATTATGATACCAGTATATAAATACGCTTATTACTTCTCCTATAGCCTAGATAGCCCCAGCTTGTAATACAACTTGGTTACCTCGATTACCTTTGATAGTCTGCTATTACCAGAGGTGATTACCGCATACTTTATTGCTTAGTTACCTACGACACTGCTGCCAACATAAACCGTACGACTTAGGTTTAATAGTTGGCTAAACCGACCCGCCGTGACAAATATATTAATACAATCCACGCTAAATTTAATACTATAACTGCAATAAAATAAAACATAAGGTCGATCAACATAAAAGGCTTACAGAATAGTAATAAAAAATAGGGATCCCGGTTTCATAAAAGTTATGTCGAAATCATAACAGTAATAATAAATAAATTAATATCATAAAGGTTAAAGATAACCACAATCCGTTAAAGTTAATATAATAAAAATAATAAAATGCTAAAGTGCTATTGTAAGAAAGTATTTTAAAAAACGAATCTTAATTATAAAACATATAGTAGCCTAATAGTTAAAGGAGTATAACGGATAAAAAAAGGTTATAAAGGATAGGTTACTTTCTCTGTTCTAATAACAACGATAATAACTGTACGAACAGTTAAAACGAAACTTTATTACGAGTATAACCAAATCGATACGGAAAGTTTTATATTATTTATTACAAACGCCTCTATTACCTTAAATATAACTAAAAACCGCAGTATATCGAAAATTGATCTATCCGAATATACAACTAACGATTCGATTTCGGTAATAAAACCGGAACAGGTTTTAAGAATTGAAGATATCAAAAAGGATTAAGGAAATATACGTTATAAAACATCAGCAACGTTCTTACGATACCGGCCAGTGACCCTAAAAGAACATTACATTAAAGAGAAAATTATATACTATTCCGGATAGCATAACTATAAACTAAAAGATGAAGAAGTTTAATAAACGGGTTTAAAAGCCTCTGTAAAATTAATTAATAACGTAAACTTTCGGATGGCTATTACGAAAGATTGAAACGAATAATAGAAAATTTAAAAAAAGATCAAAAAACGAAACAAAAACATAAAGTAAAATAATACCTAATCATAAGATGAATAGAAAGCGCAAAGAAATGCCGACCTAAAATATATCGGTTAAAGAAACTTCCGAACTAAAATATATTAGTAAAAGAAACTTCTAAATATAAATCGTTCTTTTTAAAAGGCAGTTCCACTGATAGGAAGGATATCTAAAAAGACTATAGGCTTTTAATCAATAAAATTAAAAAGGTATTAAGCCACTAAAGAACGGTTTAAAAGGCGAACTCAATTTATAAAAACGGCCCAAAATAATAAGACCCGAAACATGTAACAAAGGCTTTCTAAAAGCTTTTTAAACGTAAGGATCAAAAGAAAAAAAAGTTTTTATTATGCTAGAAGTACGAATTAAAATATATTAATTTACCGGTTTTATAAATTAAGAAACTATAAACGGTTATTGTATTATATCGAAAGTAATTAACCAATTTAGGCTACTATAAAAACTAAGAAGTATAACTCTATATTATTTACATTGTATAAGGTTAAGGATTTATTAGCCATAATTAAGATATTATCCGTAAAATTGGTTACTTTAAAGACTTTGTTAAAAAAGAAAAGAAATGATAAACTTTAATATTATTCTAATGAAGAATTACCATATAACCCCCGGATACCTATAATTATATTAATATAACCTCTGAATTAATCAAGTAATTAATTAAAGGTAGTTGATTTCATACGTCTTCGATAAAAAGAAATAAAATGCGAAAAAGCTTTAATACTTTTACGATGGCGGCTTCAAGTCAGGTATAACCAGTCTATTCCTAAGTGGTAGGGTCAGGACAGAACAGACTCTTGTCCCTTTACCTAAATAGATAAGGGTCGAAGGGCCTTATATAATATGAAAGCTGTAGTACACTAGGGGAGAGGACATAAGTGGTGTAGGGGTGCCAGGCCAGTAGGCCTACATGTGACAAATACTTACTCAAAAATGGTAACCAGCATAAGTATAAAGAAACAATAAAAACCTGCCGACCTATAAAAATAAAACATAACAAAAGTAAAGGCATTATATAAGAATACAAGGTATTATCGTTATTATTAAAACAAAGTTACGAGTGATAAATAATTGCTTCCGGCATTAACTTCTAAAGCTAAAAATAATAACTAACGTAACTTTATAATATCATATATATAAACAACTATTTCGAGAAGAATTCGAAACGAAACTATTAAAATACAACGAATAATATTATAAGTAAATCTTAAGGAAACAACTTCGATTAAATTTATCAAATTTATAAGATTAAGAAGACGGAATTACAAGAATTATATAAATATCTTAAGAAAAAACTTAAAAAGGGTTATATATGACGTGTTATATTATCAGTCGGATATACTATATTTTTATACCAAAAGAAAAACCGCGAGGCTACGCTTAATTATCGAGTACGAAGACTTAAAGGATATAATAGAAAAAAGTAAATTTGTCTTGCCCTTAATTAATAAAGAAAAAACTACATTTATAAAGTTGAATAATTTATAGGTTTAAACTTTTAAAAAGGATATAATTAACTACGTATCAAACCGAGACATATATAAAAATAACTTTTAAAACGAAATATAAAGTCTTCGAATACCTTATTATACCCTTCGGATTTACCAACCTATTAATAACTTTTCAGACCATAGTTAAATATATACTCACGGAATATTTGGATATTTTCGTTATTTGTTAACCGGACGACATTCTCATTTATTCCAAAACCGAACGAAAATATCCAAGATACGGTTATGAAGTCTTTTTTTAAATCTTAGAAAATTTAAATTTACTAGTTAATATAGAGAACAGCCAGTTCGACGTGCAAAAGATAGAATTTATACAGTATATTATCAGTCTAGGATACATCAAAATAAACCTTAAAAGACCGATATAATATAGGAATAAGAAAAGCCTACTATAATTAAAGAAATACTAAGCTTTTTCAAATTTGTTTATGATTATAAAAGATTTATTCGATACTTTAGCAAAATAGTTATACCAATATTAAAGCTAATACGAAAAGGAAACGGATTTCAATAAATACTAAAAATAAAGAAAGCCTTCCAGAGAGTTAAGGACGGAATTATTAATAAGCTGATATTAGTTTTGTAGGACCTAAGTCGCCTAATTAAGCTTAAACCCGATGTTTCGAATTTCGGTTTAAGGTTAATAATTAAATACTGCAATAATTAAAATAATTTATAACTTATCGCCTTTCATTGCTTTAAACTAAACGAAAAAACAGGATTAAATTACGTTATTCCTGGTTACGAATATACGATTATCGTTAAAGCCTTTAGAAAATATAAATCTCATCTTTAAGGAAACATTTGCCAAATCGAAAACTAAGCTTGAAAAAGAAGATAATTTACATTAAATACCAAATCTTCGACCTCATATTATGGCGTCAGCTAGGCTTAGCCATCCTAATTGTATACATAGCGCGCCAGGGCCTAAAGAGCTCTGTCTCTCTTTTTATTCCTTAAATATTATTATTTTCTAATACTAAATATAACCAACCTAATCTTTATTAAAAGTTTATATATAACGACTTTAATATGCTTGTTATAATTACGTTCGCTATAATAATATTATTTTAAGCGTATTTAAAATGTGGCGCTTTTTAAGCCAAAGCTATAATAATACGGAGCTAAATTAATCAAGTTTTAAAGGCAAATAGTCCTCGAATCTAAGTGTAAAAACAAATAATAACACGATGTTATAAGGTATAATTGCTGGTTTTTAGTGTGTGATAAACCTGCGTGGGAAATAGAGAAAGTTAAAAATTAAGTTATTTTTTCCACTTCCTTTTAAGCGAAGCCGGCGTTCGGATTATAATTCGGATTCGGATGTACACGATATAAACTTTAAAAGGTTTATAATAATCTTTATATTAAAATATAAATACCGGTTATGCAATAAATAGCTGGTAAAGCTTTAGTGGGCCTTTAATTTCGTTTTTAAAAAAAAGAGCACCGGCGCCAAACTTACCGTATCAACCTAGCTATTCTTTATAATAAATTCCTAATATGTGCCTTTAGAGGATAAAACAGTTTAGAAAGATAAGGGCGAAAACTTAACAAGATCTAGCCGTAATTAGTCCGTTTTCGAAACCTAGATAAAAAGTATTATTCGAAAATTTAATTTTAATAATCTTGTTATAACCGAGTTATTAAAACAAGCCGTATAACGATTAAGTTAATATTTTAAAAATTTTAAAAATTATTTATAATCCTTAGAAAACCAGTAACCGGCTGTGCGTACTTAACTGTAAAATGCCCGTTACTATTACGCAAAGCTGCAGTAACGATTATAACACACCCTTAAAACAGAAGTCCAGACGCTCTTAGCAACCCGGAAATCCTAGGCCGCAAACTAGATCTTTACAATCACCTAGGCCTAGGGAAAAGAGATAACGTTCTAGTTATAATTCGGGGGCTTCTCACCCAGACCCCGCTTTTAATTCGGAGCCGCTTTATTAACAACTAATAGGAGACGATATTAACGGAATAGCAACGTGACCGATTACGCGAGACCCAAAACTCTTAACATCATTATCCGATAGCATTCGTTAAAACAAAAACGGAAATATTATAGATTACCGCTAATACAAGGTAACGATACACTAGGCTTCGGAATCTCTCATTAAATTAATTAATCGTTTTTATTTCGTCGGTTCTCTAGAATATTTGCGTTATTCTTTCGTCTGGATTTTATTTGTATGTACTAATATCGGTACCATACTTAACGACATTATATAAAATTTTCTTACTGGCGACATCTTGAAGGCTTTTCCCATATGCAGCATCTCCTAGCGAATACGTACTAAAAGGTTATATACGCCCCCTTTCTCTCGTAATTATCGGCGTCGTTATCTTAAATAAAATTCGTAACCTTTTAATTATTAAAATAAGAATGATATTCAAAAATAAAAGCTTGATACATAATTAACCAATGCATAAAATCGTTGATAATATTAACGGATATAATCCTTAACTAATAAGAATTATCGTTAAACCTATCTTCGGATTTCTATCTGGCCGAATACTACCGTTTTAAGTCTGAAAGAAATACGATACGAAAATATATCGTCCTTAGGTTAATAAAATAAACCCAGGTACCGTACGCAACTTAATTCAAATCCTAGACCCTTCCTTAAAACAATTATTCGAAACTATTAAGGGGTCGATGGGCCCAAATAAAACTAACGTCCTTAACATACTATTATAAAATGAGTAAACTTAATTAAAAATATAAAATTAAATCTACACTTCGGAACGTTAACTATTTATAATCGAAATAATAACGAGTTATTCGTGAAACATCCCGGAATTTATTATAACGCATTTATTTAAATTTTTATTATACGCAATAACTTAAAAGTTCAAGGTCGATTCTTAGTTAAAAAGGGAGGTATTTATTATAGCGCCAGGTGGACCTAGTCATGCTAACTGTATATATAACGCTCCAAGGCCTAAAGAGCTCTACCTCTCGTTTTGTTCTCTAGATATCAGTTTTCTTTATTCCTGAATACAGCCAACTTAGCCTCTATTAAAAGTCCTCATATGCTACATTATATTAAACCGATACTTATAACTACGATAGATAATAACGATTAACGTCGCCCCATTTATTTTCTACTAAAGAATTTAAAATTATAACGAGAATTTACTTTAAAATAAAATAAAAAAAAAGGATATAAGTCTTAGAGGAATACTAGGGAATACTAATACAAGACATATATGAACATTAGTTACATAAGTATCCAAGGATCCACAGACCCATAAAAGAGTTATAACGAACTTATTACATTTTTAAAATAAAATTAATAATAAAGAAATAAGATAAAAGTATCATATATATAATAAGATAAACGTTCGATAATATAAGCTATACTGAAAGCTTTAATTATTACCAGTTATAAAATAACTATAAAATTTAATTACTCGTAATTTTATTACTGGATTTCCATTATCAAATAATGAACTTACGAGCATATATTACGATAGCCGTTTTATATTCTTTGATTAATTTAATAAATATTTTTATATGCTACTCTATAATAGAAATATAGATATAAAGTAATTATCTTATTTCTTTAAACACACCATAAAACTATAGGAATTGCTAAGAAAATTATTTTAAATAAAGGAACGACACTTCTTTTAAAGCGTTAGCAAAAGTTTATAGTATAGTTAAGCGTAAATCTTAACCTCTTTAACATATTTAAAGTTTACAAAAGGATGAACGGAAATATTAATTAAATGTTAAAAATCTACTTTCGATATTAAATTAATTATAAACGAAAACGATTAAGTTTAAAGGTTACGTATTACGTAATTGACTTATAATACTAATTATTACGAAAGTATTATAACAAGTCTAATAAATACTAGCTTTAACTTTATAGCATAAGTTTAAAAAGAAATATAAAGAACTTATTAATATTAAGAAAATCGTTATACGAAAAGGGTTTAAGCACTTCTCCGCAGAAATAAAAATAAGATTTAAATTGCTACATAATTAAATAAAAACATGTTATAATTAAAAACGGTGAAGGAATTCACTCTCACGGCGGCTGCCCTGTGAGCCACTGCGCTAAAAGGTCAGCAATACTCCAAGTTCCCTTGAAGCACCAAGGGCGCCGCTAGCGATATGTCTCCTTCTCCCTCTTCAGGCTAGCTAGGACATGATATTAGCTTTCTAAAAAGAGAAATTAATTTACCTACTTATTAAAAATATTTAAACTAAATAACTAATTAAAAGCTTAACTTTAAATATATCGGTTTATATAAAATTGCCTATAGAATTTTAAGAAAGATTTATTAATTAAAAATACTAACGTACATTAGAAACGAGTCGGCTATAAGCGAATCGGTTAAGTTTGTTAACCTTTTAACATTCTAATCATAATTATTAATTCTGTAATAATAACAACATAGAACGTTCTATAAAAGAAGTTAAGATAAATTAAGCTATTTCAGTTAAAAAGTAAAACCTAGAACTTACTTTTAACAAGCTTTATTTTATATATAACGTTCCCGAATTTACTTTAAAGGACCGATATTACTCTTAATTCGCGAAAGATAACGCCGACCGAAAGGAAATCGATTATTAATCGAATCTTTGACCTAAATACGCGAACGTTTCCTATCCGAATTCAGTATATTAAAAATATGACAAATTTACTGCTGGTTTAACGCGTTATAAAACGCCGCGGGGTTAACTAGTCGTCGAATTTTGTTCAACAATAAAAGAAACTTAAGCTGCGTTTAAATCGGAAGATCGATTATTAAAAAAATGTTATATAAAAACATAGAGATATTGCGTAAATGGTTAAAGTTTATTCGAAATATAATCGTAAAATACAGTATCATAAAAAAGAATATCTACATGTGACGGCTAAGGGGTTTAACCAACTATTAAACCTAGTCGTACGGTTTATGTTAGCAGTAGTGTCGTGGGAAACTGAGCAATGATACGTTCAATAATCACGTCTGGTAATAGCAGATTGTTAAAGGTAATCTGGGTAATTAAGTTGTATTACAAGCTGGTAATTTATCTAAGTTATGGCAAGAGCGAGTATATATATTTTCACCTTGGCTTAAGGTGCTTAAGCAACTCGAACCCTTAAGTTCGTTTGGCCTTTTAAGTCCATATAGCAGCTTAAAGAGCTTAAAGGGCTTGGCCCTTTAAATCTTTTAAGTTAGTTACGTAACTTCTTGCCTTAGGTTAGGGTTAATTCTTTTAAAAGGTCCGACCGTTTATGTTGTAATTAAGATTATTAAGTTATAATACGATTTCTTCCCTCCAGAATCTTTACCTTTAAAAATTAATTTGTTTGTCCGTTAATTTTAGTAAGTAACTTTTCCTTCTTTATATTTATGATATCGGATCGAATTAAAAAACGTCGCTTTCGTCAGCGTACTAACGCTTTGGTTTTCTCAAAACATATTGGTCGTTTTAGTTTTACCATACCTTCTTATTCTTATTATGAAAAGGAAAGTACGGACTGCAAGGTCGCTCGTAATTCCGTAAAGTACGCACGATACGTTCGTCATAGCGGTCCGTATAATATTTTCGGGCCCTCAAAACTGGAACACCAAAAACTTCTTAACGAGAAGGATCGTTTAAAGCGTAAGGAAAAGCAAGCTCGGAAAACGTTACGGGTTGCTACGAACAAGCTTAACCGTTTGCAAAAACAAAAACAACTTCTTCGTCAGCAGGGCATTAAGATGCTTCGTCGTAACATCAAAGGTGCGAAAGCTATGGAAAAGTTCAAGCGGTTAAAAAAGAAACGAAAATAATTAAAGGCGGCGGTCGCCGCGGCCACGTCAGGCCAAGTCGCAGATCCGGTCGACTGGTCTGAACCTATTAATTGGTTAACTGCTAACTGGGGTACACCCATCGTTGCTAGTAAAAGCTCCTTAACAGACACTGGGCGTTTATAAGGTTCTTAGCGGGTTCCCAGGTGTTTTCGAAATCTGAATAATTCTTCCATTTAATCAGATATTCGGTAAGTCCGTTTTTTTTTCGTATATTTAGGATTTTCTTTATTTCGTATGTTAATATATCTTCTTTTGCCTTTTCTTTATATCCTGTATTAACTTTAATGGTATCTGCTGCTAATTCAAGTAAGGAAACATAAAAAACTGGATAAAGCTTAACTTTAAAAGGTAGTTTTAATTAATAGTTATTTTTTAAAATTTTCTTAATAATCTTATATGGTCCGATATATTTAAAGTTAAGTTTTTTATTTAATCGCTTAATTTAGATGTTTTTGGTAGCTAGGTAAACCATCTTTCCCTTCCGAAAGGTTGGTCTTTTTAACCTTTTTTGGTTATAATATTTCTTTATTTAATTACGTACGAATTTAAATTTTATCTTTATTTTTATGTGTAATTATTTAAGTTGTTTTAATATAAGGATTGCTTTAACGTTAATAAGGCCTTCGCGTATATTTTTGTAAACTTCTGGTATAAAACCAAAGTTGGCGTTTACTAAAGTTGTTTTAATATTTTCGTGGTAACTGGTATTATAAGCTAGTTGGGTAATAAGTAGCTTCTGAATTTAATCGTTTTATTCGTAATTAATATAGCATCGTAAATAGGTTTCCAGTATTTGGTTAATTCTTTCCGTCTGTCCGTCTGTTTAGGGTTTGAATACATTGAACAATTTATGATTTAGGCCTAGTTAGGCCATAAGTTCTTGCTAAAATTTTAAAGTAAATATTATTCCTTTATCTAAAATAATTTCCGTTAGTAATCCGCATACTTTTAAAATATGTCTTAAAAAAATATAAGCTAATTATTCTGCGTTTATATTTTTATTATATGGTAAAAAATAGGAAAATTTGGTAAATCGGTTAACGATTACAGAGATGCTATCGTAATATATACCTATAGCTAAATCTTTTAAAAATGGAAGTTTGGTAATAAAGTCGAAAGTGACTAAGTCCTATGGTCGCTTTGCAACTGGTAATGGTTATAGTTTTCCGTATGGCTTATGTCGTCGAGCTTTTACCTTGTTACAAATATGGCATTATTATCGTATTTTCTTTACTACTAATTTTATTCTAAGGAAGTAATAGGTACGTTATAATCACTTTAAGGTTTTGTAAATCCCTGGATATCCGTATAGCTAATATTCGTATATATCTTTTATTAATATTTCCTAATATTTTTTTAAAACTTGTATTTTTTTTATTCTTTGGTCCTTAAGTAGGTTATCGTTATATTTTTGGATCTTTTGATATAAATCGGAAGGTGCTGCTTTGATTATTGCTATTTATCGTGGTTGCAGGTATCCTTTTGGTATGGTATTAAAGATCTGGTAATTAACTTTAATTATTTTCTTTTCGAAATTTGGTTTTTGATTAAGTACGTTTGCCCTGCCGTTTTTTAATCTTTTCTGGTAAATAATAATAAAGTCGTATTCTGCTAATTTTTCGGCGTAACGTAATTATTATCCTGTAAGTTTTCTGGTGGTGGTAAAACGGGTAAGGTTTTTATAGTCGGTATATACCTTAACTTGGTAAAGGTTTTCCTTAAAGTAATATCTAAATTCTCGAAAGGTTTTAACGATAATTATAAACTTTTTATCGGGAATGGCGTAATTTAATTTTGCTTTTTTTAATTTATAAAAATAAAAGGCAATAAAATATAAATAACCTTAATTATTGCAGTATCCTGTTATTGCGCTTAAAGCGTAATCCGAAGCGTCGGTTTTAAGCTTAATTAGGCGGTTCGGGTTATACATAATTAATATTAGCTTATTGGTAATTACGTTTTTGATTTCTTAAAAGGCGGTTTCCGTTTTCGTCGTCCAAAAAAACTTAAATCTTTTTTTTCGTTAAGTTAAATAATGGCATAATTATTTTGTTAAAGTTTCGAATAAACTTTTTGTAATAATTAGCGAATCCGAAAAAGGCTTATACTTCTTTAACTATAATGGGCGTTTTTTATTCCTTTATTGTAGCAATCTTTTTAAGGTCCATCTTAATACATTTTAGGATAATAATGTGTCTTAAAAATTTCACTTTTTACGTATAGAATTAGCTTTTCTTATTATTAACTAGGAGGTTAACGTTTTATAGGGCTTGGAAAACTGTATAAATATGTCTTATATATTCCTCTTTATTTTTCGAATAAATGAGAATGTCGTCGAGGTAACAAATAACGAAAATGTTTAAATATTCCTTAAGTACGTAATTAACTATCCGTTAAAAAGTTGCTGGTACGTTTGTAAGTTCGAAAGGTATAACGAAATACTTAAAAAGTCCGTATTTCGTTTTAAAAGTTGTTTTCTATTCGTATCTTTATTTGATACGAATCTGATTATATCCTTCTTTAAGGTTTAAGCTTATGAACCAATTAGTTCCGTAAAAGCGATCCTTTATTTCGTTAATTAAAGGTAACGGTATTTTGTTTTTGGTCGTAATGTTGTTTAGCTGCTTGTAGTCGATAACTAAACGTAACTTTCCGTTCTTCCTTGGTACGAAAAACATAAGGTATCCGGTTAATAAACTAAAACGTCGTATGTAACTTTTCCGAAGCTTGTTTTTAAAGTATTCGCGTAATGCCTATAATTTTATCTTATTAAGGTTATAAATTAAATAAAATCTGGTCGATATTCCGTTTTTAAGGATTATTTCGTAATTTTATTCGTTATATTTTGGTAATTTCGTCTTAAGTTCCTTGCGAAACAGTCGTTCATATCTGTAATACTATAAAGGTACGTTGGCCATAGTCTCTGGCTTTAGGGGCTAATGTTATAAATGATCGTCTATCTTTCGCAATTTTGTTCTGATAGTAGCGATAATACGTCGTATCCTTTTGTAATATCCTTGCTTTTTTTTATGTTTTATTTTTATAGGTAGTAAGGTTTTTATTATATCCTTATGCCTGCATTCGTTGTTATTTTCGATCGAATATTAAGATCTTTTCGTATATTTCTTTTTCTTATTAAGTAAATACAAAACGAACTTTATTTAATTAGTTATCCAATCGATTAAGGGGTTATACTGGTATAGCCATAATTTTCCGAAGATCATATTATAATTCCTTATTAAAACGATATCGAAATTTGTTATTTAATTTTTTTATTAATAAAGATTTTAAAGTAATCAATCTTGCGGCTAATTTTTCCGTTATCGTAGGCGAATACCTGACTTTCTGCGTTCTCGGTAATATAAGGTTCCATCTTTTCCTTCCATGGTAATCGAAATCGGTTAATTATATCTGGCGTAATATAATTACCTTTTATTGTTCCGTAGTTTATAAATGCGGTAAACTAATATGTTCTAATTCGTATTTGCAGGGTAATAAGGTTGTTTTTGGCTTTTATCGTCACGTTTAAAGCCCTTTTAGGAAGCTTTTGTTAGCTTTTCCGGATCTTATTATCTTACGGTTTTCTTATAGGTGGCGTTCGTTTTTTAACTTATCCTTTAACGCTTCGATACGTTCCTGATTTTGTACGTTAAGGGTTTTCAGTTGCTTTAGTTATCTTTCCTGTCAGCGTAAGGTAACTTCGAATAAAAGGATTTACGTTTAAAAGTCTTTTTTTGTAATATATTCTGGTTTAGGGATTTTTTATCCCTTTTATCGTATTTGGAATTAAGCGTTGTACTGCCTTATCTTTTTATTCTTTTTTTCTATTTCGTATTTAATATTTTATTACTTTTTCGGGTTATTCGTAAAGGTTAAGCGGAAGTTTAGGTTATTAATTACTTTTAATAATGCTTTTATAACTATTTAGTAAATCCATTTTTTTTTGTCTTATGATCGTATTAACCGTAATAGCATATAAGGTTTTCGTTAAAGCAACTTTATCTTTCGGGTTAGCTTATTACGGCTGTAATAATATTAATAATATCTTTTAAGGCGAACGTTTTTAAGTATTTGTATTATCGTTAATCTTTAGGGTTTTTCCCGATTTAATTATGGAAATCGAATCCTTAGTTATATATTCGCATAAGACGTATCTTAATATACCGTTTTTCTTTTATATGTCTTAAGTAATGGGTGCGTTTATATTAGATGGCATGAAGTTTCCTATATCGGTTTGGTTGTTCTGGTAATAGGTTCTTATCCCATCCTTGGTATTCCTTGATCCATACGTTAAGTTCCAACTATTCGTACCGCTATCGCCGTTTCTTCTGGGAACGGGAGAATAGCTTATCCTTTAAAAGTTCTTTCCACCTGTTGTGCTCCTTTAGCTATTGGGTTACTGTAGGTTCTATAATAAGGGTTCGCTATTTTTAAATAGCCGTTTAGGATAACTTTTTTACCTTCTGTAATCCTTATTATATTTTCTTAAGGGGATTATGGTTATCCTTAATTCTGATTATGTTAATTAATTTATTATCGTTTTTTTAATTATTTTAAGGAGGTTCTTGGGAAACTGGTATCCAGGTATTTTATCGTGGCTTCTTGGGTACCTTATATTGGTAGGCCTTATGTCCTATTTTGTTGCAGTTGAAGCATTTAATGGTACGCGGGTTGCGTTGCTGGATTACGCTTAATTCCATAGGTTCTGGTATTATTCTATAGGACGTATTAGTTCCTCGTAAAATGCTGGTATTAAGGGGGTATCTTGGCTTATTATTCTGTCGGTTCTTAAAATGTCGAGTCCTTTAGGCGTATTGCTGATCGTCGATCTTGACTGCCATAGCGATGTAATCCACCAACTTTTCGGGGCGTTTATCCCTAAATAATTCTTTTTATATGTCCTTTTTTAGGCCGTTAAAAAATATGGCTATTAATACCTTTTGTCCCTAATTCATTTTCGAAGCCAGTTAAATAAAGGAATTGCCGTATCCAAAGGCTGATTTTTTCTACTTTAGATCCTTAATTTTTTTCTCGGCCTTAGTTTTTTCGTTTATTATTTCGAATACCTTTCTTAATTTTTCCTTAAATTTTCGTAATCGTTATAAATAGCTACTATTTTTGCGGATTTTTATTAAGGAGGTTTGGTAACCTATTTACGTAGGGTAAGTTTAATTTAAGTAATTACGTTTCCGGTTAACTGTTTTACGGCGAACTGAACTCGAAAAGTAAACTTTACGAGTTTGATAAGGAAATACTTAAAGTAGGTACGGCATTCCGTAAGGAACTATTATAACTTAGTGGTAATTCCGTCGAAAAGGGTAGGCTTGGTAGGTTTTAAAACTTTTCCGGACTTCTTGCCGTAAGTTATTTAGGCAGGTTATGCTGGCTAGGCTGGCTGATCCGGTTGATCGGGTTGCTTTATACTCGCTTATCTTGCTAGCTCGACTTTCTGGGCTTTTAACTGCTTGCGAATTTTTTTAAGGGTACTGGTAAGTTCGATTTTGTCGTTAATAAGCTGAATAACCGCGTTAGTTAGCTAGTTAAGTCGGCGTAAGGCTTCTTTTTGGGAAAGACTAGGTCGAGTTTCTTCGTTATCGGAGTTCATAAGGTTGTCCTCGGGTACCTAAAAGGTTTTCTTAAAAGCGGGTTATTTGCTGGAAAACATAATGTTAATAATATTGCTTAAAATTTAATAACATTATTAAATAAAAGCTTATAACGTATAACGGTTAAAAGGTTTAACTAATTATTAAACCTAGTCGTACGGTTTATATTGGCAGTAATATCGTAAGAAACTAAGCAATAATACGTTTAATAATTACGTCTGGTAATAGCAAATTGTTAAGGGTAATCTGGGTAACCAAGTTATATTACAAGTTGGTAATTTATCTAAGCTATGGTAAAAGCGAGTATATATATCTTCACCTTGGCTTAAGGTGCTTAAGCGATTCGAACCCTTAAGTTCGTTTGGCCCCTTAAGTCCGTATGGCAGCTTAAGAAGCTTAAAGGGCTTGGCCCTTTAAGTCTTTTAAATCAGTCACGTGACTTCTTGCCTTAGGTTGGGGCTAACTCTCTTGGGAGGTCCGACCGTTTGTGTTATAGCCAAGACCGTTAGGTCATAACACTACAATTTTAACGAAACGAGTTTTTTACTAAGGCTTTTTATAATAACGGGCTTAGTAATTATAAGTTTTAAAAAACGTAAAAGATTTAAATAAACCTAACAAAAAAATCGTAAATAGGTTATAATTATATAAACTATTAATTTTTAATGTTAGACTTTGCTGCTATTTATTACTTTAGCTGCAAAAACTTATGTTTATTTTTACATTACGATAATTCATTACAAGTCGCTTAAAAAGTTGGTATTAAGTAGAATAGATAAATATCAAGTGAATTAGGTTTAAAATGAATTTAATATTTAAATAAATATATTTAAACGCGTACGACAAAAAACCGGTTTTAATTCTCGCCGGGTACGAACGTTATGATTTGATAGAGTTCGAAAGATATTACGCGAATAACCGTATTACTACGCTTCATATACCTACCTATTCTTTTTATCGACTTTAACCTCTCGACCTACCCTATCTTTCTGTTTTAAAACGCGGTTATTCGTTTTATATTGAAAATTTAATGCAACGTGATTATACCGATATCGCGAAAAAGGATTTCGTCCTCGGCTTTTATGGTACGTTTAAAGCTGCCATAACGTCCGATAATATCAAATCCGGATTTGCGAAAGCTGAAGTTGTTCCATTCAATTTTGATAACCTCTTTTTCGACTTGAATATTCGTTTAGTTATGCCTATACCGACTGTCTTGCCGCTTACTTTTACAGGTTCCATTCTTAATTTCCTTGTGAAAACCACTGAATATATCCGTAAAATAATAAAGTCAGAATGTTATTTACAAAGATAAGTTAAAAATTATCAGGTAGGCTCGTTAATAAGAATTATTAAACCGGTTAATTATTTTTTAAAAAAAAGGTTACCTAATACTTTGTTATAAAGTTACTTTACTTAAATAAAAAGTTGTTTAATTACGTAAAATTAACTATACCTTTAGCACAGGGCAAAGGATTCAAAATAAACGTCTTTAAAAAGGAGGAATATTTAGAATATAAAAAGAATACGCTTTTTTAGCCGACAAGAAAAAGAGTAATGAAAAGTGGTGGCCAATAACGGTTAAAGGTAGCCGTTATAAAAGGGTTAAGACGAAGAAACGGAAATGTGACGTCTGTAACAAGCCCGGACATAATACGCGTACTTGTAACGAAGCTTTAAATATGTTATGACCTAACGGTCTTGGCTACAACACAAACGGTCGGACCTCCTAAGGGAGTTAGCCCCGACCTAAGGCAAGAGGTCACGTGACTGACTTAAAGGACTCAAAGGGCCAAGCCCCTTGAGCTCCTTGAGCTGCCATACGGGCTTAAGGGGCCAAACGAACTCAAGGGTTCGAGTCGCTTGAGCACCTTGAGCCAAGATGAAGATATATACGCTTATTACCTTTCCTATAGTTTAGATAGTACCAGCTTGTAATATAACTTAATTACCCAAATTAGCTTTAATAATTTGCTATTACCAGACGTAATTATTGAACGTATTATTATTTAGTTTTTTACGACATTATTATTAACATAAACCGTACGACTAAGTTTAATAATTGGTTAAACCTTTTAACCGTTATACGTTATAAGCTTTTATTTAACAATATTATTAAATTTTAAGTAATACCTTTAATACGATATTATCTAATAAGCAACCCGCCTTTAAAAAAACCTTTTAGGTACCCGAAGATAACCTTATGGACTCCGATAACGAAAAGATTTAACTTAGTTTTTTCCAGAAAGAAGCCTTACGCAGATTTGACTGGTTAATTAATGCGGTTATTTAGTTTACTAACGATAAGATCGAGTTTATTAATACCCTTAAAGAGATTTACGAACAGTTGGAAACTTAGAAAGTCGAGGTAGCAAGATAAGTAAGCATGGAATAGCCCGATTAACCGGATCAGCTAGTCCAGCCAGCATAACCTGCTTAGATAGCTCACGGTAAGGAGGCCGGAGAAGTTCTGAAGCCGATTAAGCCTATTTTTTTCGACGGAATTATTACCAAGTTATAAAAATTCCTTACGGAATATCGTACTTATTTTAAATATTTTTTAATTAGATTTACAGTATTTACCTTTCGAATCCAGTTCGTTATGAAACGGTTAACCGGAAATGCGGTTACTTAGTTTGAATTTACCTTGCGTAAATAGGTTATTAAACCTCCTTAATAGAGGTTCGCAAAAATTATTGCTATTTATAACAATTATGAAAAGTTTAAGGAAAAATTAAGGAAGGCATTCGGAATAATAAATAAAAAAATCAAAACCGAAAAAAAAATTAAAGATTTAAAGCAAAAAAAGTTAGCCTTTAGATATGGCAATTCCTTTATTTAATTAGCTTCGAAGATTAATTAGGGCTAAAAGGCGTTAATAACCATATTTTTTAACGGTTTAAAAAAGGAAGTATAGAAAGAATTATTTCAGGACGAACGCCTTAAAAAGTTGGTAAATTATATTACCATAACAGTCAAGATCGACGATTAGCAGTACGCCTAAAGAACTCGACATTCCAAAAACCGACAAAATAATAAGCCAAGGTACCCCCCTAATACCAGTACGCCATGAAGAATTAACATATCTTATGGAACAGTACCAGAACCTATGGAATTAGGCGCAGTATAACAGCGTGACTTACGCACCATCAAGTATTTTAATTATAACAAGATGAGATATAAGGCCTATTAATGCAAAACGCTTAAGAAGTTACGATAGAATATTTAGATAGCAGTTTCTTAGGAACCCTTTTAAAATAATTAAGGAAACGATAATAGATTAATTAATATAATCAGGATTAGGGATAACCTTAATCCCCTTAAAAAAGTATAACAGGGATTATAAAAGGCAAAAAAACTATCCTAAGTAACCATTTAAAAACAGCGAGCCTTTATTACAAAACCTATAATAACCCAATAGCTAAAGGAGCACGACAGGTAAAAGGAGCTGTTAAAGGATAAGTTATTTTCCCGCTTTTAAAGGAAACGGCGACAGCGGTACGAATAATTAGAACTAAACGTATAAATTAAAAAAATACCAAGGTTAAGATGAGAACTTGTTATTAGGATAACCAAACCGATACGGGAAACTTTATGCTCTCTAATATAAACGTACCTATTACCTGAGATATATGAAAGAAAAACGGTATATTAAGATACAACTTACGCGAATGTATAATTAAGGATTCGACTTCCATAATTAAACTAAGAAAAACCCCAGGGATTAAAGATGGTATAGATACCTAAAAGCGTTCGTTTCGGAAGATATTATTAATATTATAACGGTAACAATAAGTTAGCCTGAAGGAAAAAGTTGCCCCGATAAGGACTTTATATGCCATTACGGTTAGTACGATTATAAAACAGAAGAAAAATGGATTTACCAAATAATTATAAAGGTATTATTAAAAGTAATTAATAACTTAAACTTCCGTTTAATGTTTACGAACGACTTAAAAAAACGATAAAAAATTAAATAGGAAATAAGAAAAGGAACGAAAACACAAGGTAGTATAATACCCAGTTTTAAATACGATAAAAAACCCCCGAACCAAAGTATATTATCAGAGAAAACTTTTAGACGCAAGTCCTCCGGCTTGAAGTTATTTTATGCCGACAGGAAGGATAGCTGAAGTAACTGAAGACCCTTAACGCATAAAATCAGGAACGTATTAAGGCGTTAAAGGATAAGTTAAAAAACGAACGTTACCTGTAAAAAAGCCGCAAAATGGTAAGATCCGGAAAAGCTAATAAAAACTTCCCAAAAAGGCTCTAAATACAATGATAGGAGTTAAGAATAACCTTATTACCTTGTAAGTACGAATTAGGATATATTGGTTTACCGCATTTATGGATTACGAAGCAACAGGAGGTAACTACATTACGCCGAATGTGGTTAATCAATTTCGATTACTATAAAAGGAAAAAATGGAATTCTACATCGCCGAGAACGCAAAAGGTCAGGCATTTACCTACGATAATAAAAAGGTCAACCGCAAAATTAATCACCTAAAAATCTTCGTTAACGAACGAAACCAGATAGCAAACTTCGATATCGTTCCGACAAGGAATTATGACATAATTTTCGGAAAACCATAACTGTATTAATACAACCCCTTAATCGATTAAATAATTAGTTAGATAAAGTTCACTTTATATTTATTTGACAAAAAAAAGCAAAAAACGAAAAAATCTTAACACTTGATCGAAAATGGCGATAAGTACAGGCATAAGGATACAACAAAAACCTTATTACTTACAGGAATAAGATATAAAAAAGAATAAGGGTACCAGAGAAAAATAAGACGCATTATTGCTACCATTAAAACAAAATTGCGAAAGATAGACAGTCACCTATAACATTAACCCCTAGAGCCAGAAATCATAATTAACGTACCTTTATAATATTATAGATATAAACGACTATTTCGTAAGAAACTTAAGACGAAACTATTAAAATATAAGGAATAAAATTATGACATAATTTTTAAGGAAGGAATATTGACTAGATTTTACCTAATTTATAACCTTAACGAAATAAAGCTATAGGCATTACGCAAATACCTTAAAAATAAGCTTTGGAAAGGTTATATATAACGTTTTAATTTATTAACCGGATATTCCATATTTTTTATACTAAGGAAAAATAAAAAGTTACGCTTAACTATCAATTATAAACAGTTAAATAATATTACGGTTAAAAATAAAATACCGTTACCTTTAATTAATAAAATAAAAGATCACCTTTACGGAATTAATTAATTTATAAACCTAAACATTAAAGAAAAATATAATCAGATTCGCATTAAGCTAGGATATAAATGGAAAATAATTTTTAAAACGAAGTACGGACTTTTCGAATACCTCGTTATATTTTTCGAACTTACGAACGTATTAATAACCTTTTAACGGATAGTTAACCACGTACTTAAGAAATACTTAGATATACTCGTTATCTATTACCTCGACGACATTTTCATTTATTCAAAAAACAAAAAGGAATATATAGGATACGTTTATACAGTTCTCTAAGCCCTACAAAACGCCAACCTCTTAGTTAACAATAAGAAAAGCCAGTTCTATACATAAAAAATGGAATTTTTAGGATATATTATTATCCCAGGATGTATTAAAATGGACCCCAAGAAGATTGTTATAATATAAGAATGGGAAATATTTATTATCGTTAAAAAAGTACAAGCCTTTTTCGGATTTGTTAATTATTACAGGAAGTTTATTCGAAACTTTAGCAAGATAGTTACGTTATTATCCAACTTAATAAAAAAAGGAAACAAGTTTTTCTGGATATTAAAAACGGAAACAGCTTTCCAAAAGATTAAAAATGCGATCCCCAGCAAGCTAGTATTAATTATGTATAACCCAAGCCGCCTAGTTAAGCTTGAAACCGACGCTTCGGATTACGCTTTAAGCATAATAGCCGGATATCGTAATAATTAAGGCCATTTATACCTTATCGCCTTTTACTTTTATAAGTTAAAAAAAGCAAAGTTAAATTACGCCATTCCCGATAAAGAATTTATGGTTATTGTTAAAGCCTTCCGAGAATTTAGATATTACCTTAAGGGAAACCTATACTAGGTTAAAGTATATACCGACCATAAAAACCTTATACGTTTTACCATTACCAGAAAACTTATAGGACGATAATTACGTTACGCCGAAAAACTAGCAGAATATGATTTTGTTATTATTTATTAGAAGGGATCAGAAAATAGTAACGTAAACGTACTTAATTAAAAACCAGATTTCGAAGAGAAAGTAATTAAGGTTAATTACCAGATTTTTGATATTACGTTAGAAAGATACCTGGGATTATGACAGATAGCAATAATCAGAATAACACCTTTCGATTTATACCAAAAAATCCAGGAATATAACGATAATCTACCTGAGGATTAAAGAATAAAAAAAACATAAGTTTTAGAAGAATATTAGGAAACATTAGTACGAGATATATACGAGCATTAGTTATACGGATACCTAAAGATTTATAAAACTTTAAAGCGATTATAACGTACTTATTATTTTTTTAAAATAAAATTACTGATAAAAAAATACGATAATAATACCATATCTGCAACAAGGTAAAAGCTCGACGACATAAGCCATACGGAGAATTATAATTATTATTAGTCGTAAAGCGACCATAGGATTTAATTACTTTTGATTTTATTACTAAATTTCTATTTTTAAAAAATCTAGTTACGGATATATATTACGATAGCATTTTTATAATCGTTGATTGATTTACCAATTTTTTTTATTTTTTACCATATAATAAGGATATAAACGCGGAATAATTAGCCTATATTCTTTTAAGGCATATCTTACAAATATACGGATTACCAACGAAAATCACTTTAAATAAAGGAATAATATTTATTTTAAAATTTTGGTAAAGGTTTATAGCATAATTAGGCCTTAATTATAAATTATCTAGCGCATTTAGACCCCAAACAAACGGATAAATAAAAAAAACTAATTAAATATTAGAAACTTACTTACGATATTATATTAATTACGAATAAAACGATTAGGTTTAAAGGTTATTTGTTGCATAATTAACCTATAATACTAACTACTATAAAAGTACCAAAATAATTTTAACGAACGTTAACTTTGGTTTTATACTAAAAGTTTATAAAAATATACGCAAAGGACCTGTTAACGTTAAAGTAATTCTTACATTAAAATAATTTAAAGAATTATACGCAGAAATAAAAACAGAATTTGAATTTGTACGTAATTAAATAAAGAAGTATTATAACTAGAAAAGGTTAAAGGGATTAACCTTTTAAGGGGGAAAGATGGTTTATTTAATTATTAAAAATATTTAAATTAAACGACTTAACAAAAAATTCGACTTTAAGTATATCGGTTTATATAAAATTGGTAGGAGAATTTTAAAAAATAATTATTAATTAAAATTATTACTTAAGGTTAAACTTTATCCAGTTTTTTACGTTTCCTTACTTAAGTTAATGACAGATATTATTAGGGTTAATATGGGATACGAAAAAAAAGTAGGAAAAAATATATTAATATACGAAGTAAAGAAAATCCTAAATATACGAAAAAAAAAACGGATTTACCGAGTACCTGATTAAATGGAAGAATTATTCAGATTCCGAAAATACCTGGGAACCCGTTAAAAACCTTATAAACGCCTAGCGCTTATTAAGGAATTTTTACCAGTAACAATGGATGTACCTTAATCAGTAGTCGATTAATTAATAGGTTTAAATTAGTCGACCGGATCTTCGATTTAATTTGACGTAACTGCGGTAACCGCCGCCTTTAATTGTTTCCGTTTTTTTTAACCGTTTAAACTTTTCCATAACCTTTGCATTTTTAATACCACGACAAAATAACTTGGTACCCCGTTAACGGAAAAGTCGCTTTTGTTTTTGCAAACGATTAAGTTTGTTCGCAGCAGCCCGTAACGTTTCCCAAGCTTGCTTTTCCTTGCGTTCCAAACGATTTTTTTTATTAAGAAGTTTTTGGTACTTTAATTTTAAGGGTCCGAAAATATTATACGGATCGCCATAACAAACGCATCGTACGTACTTTACGGAACCACGAATAACTTTACAATCCGTACCTTTTTTTTCATAACGAAAACAAAAAGGCATGGTAAAACCAAGATGATTAATACGTTTTAAAAAAACCAAAGCGTTAATACGTTAACGAAAACGACGTTTTTTAATTCGACCCGATATCATAAATATAAAAAAAGAAAAGTTACTTACCAAAATTAACGGATAAACAAATTAATCTTTAAGGGCAAAGATTTTAAAGGGGAGAAATCGTGTTATAACCTAACGGTCTTGGTTATAACACAAACGGTCGGATCTCCTAAGGGAGTTAGCCCCGACCTAAGGCAAGAGGTTACGTAACTAACTTAAAGGACTTAAAGGGCCAAACCCCTTAAGCTTTTTAAGCTGCCATACGGGCTTAAGGGGCCAAACGAACTTAAGGGTTCGAGTCGCTTAAGCACTTTAAGCCAAAATGAAGATATATACGCTCATTACCTTTCCTATAATCTAGATAACACCAGCTTGTAATATAACTTGGTTACCCAGATTACCCTTAACAATTTGCTATTACCAGACGTAACTATTAAACGTATCATTACTTAGTTTCCCACGACACTACTACCAACATAAACCGTACGACTAGGTTTAATAATTGGTTAAACCCCTTAGCCGTCACAAGATACGTCTAGCGATAAAGAATCCGATTAATTCGAATTGATGTATTACGTGATGTTTGTTTTATTAGAGCCTGTTGTCGTGATATGCCGAAAATCGGCCAACTCGCTTATGTTATGACCTCGCGGTCTTAGTTACAACACAAACGGTTGAGTCTCCCAAAGAGTCAGTCCCGACCTAAGCCAAGAAGTCACGTGACAGGCTTAAAGGCCTTAACGCGCCAAGTACCTTAAGCTCCTAAAGCTACCATACGAGCTTAAAGGGCTTAACGACCTTAAGGGTTTAAGCGGCATAAGCACCTTAAGCTAAGTGTTATAGGAACAGGGGTTCCTGTCTCTAAGGGACTTACCTCATCGAGATCAGGCCTTATTTTTGAGGTTGTGGCTGCGCCTGCGGCGCAGTTATGGCTAGTGCTCTTTAAAACCTGTAGCTCTAAGTACCGACCCATAAAAGACCCATATAAAACCCACAAAAAATACAAACCTTAAAAATAGGGCCTAATAGCAAGTTGTGATTTTTTAACTCCGTTCTAGGTAGTCCTATACAAATCTTTAAAAATCCTTTATTCGAATTCTTTAAAGCTAACTTTAATCTAACATTACTTATTTTATAATTACGAAAAGTTAATACAAAATTAAAATCTTTGGTTTCTTATATACATTTGATATTAATTACGTCGTAATTAATAAAACGCGCCCGAAAAAATGCCTAAAAACTCCGTTTTG
Organism: Monosporascus ibericus; assembly: GCA_004154915.1. Lineage (NCBI taxonomy): Eukaryota > Fungi > Ascomycota > Sordariomycetes > Xylariales > Monosporascus > Monosporascus ibericus. The sequence continues at coordinate 83,500 of QJNU01000063.1, read as the reverse complement.
CGCAAGCCTTTAATCTAGAACGCGCTTATAGTTATAATAACCTAATTACCGCGTATAACATTTCGTCATAAACCTTCCAAGGGTTATTCAGTATCGGAAAAGCCCGTATAGCTATTCTTTTGTCCGTACGGGTTATGGTTATTGCGTTATAACTATAAGGGCGTTCTGGTTAATTAAGTCCGGACCTTTCTTATGGCTACGACGTAACAACCACGAGTCGCAACATTTTGCCATGGGCCTTCTAAGGGTAATTTAATATGGAAGAAGCCCGTACAGCTATTTTTTTGTCCGTACGGGTTATGGTTGTTATGTTATAACCATAAGGGCGTTCCGGTTAATTAAATCCGAACCTTTCTTGTGGCTGCAACGTAACAACCACCGGTCGCAACATTTTGCCATAGGCCTTCCAAGGGTAATTCAATATGGGAAAAGCCCGTCCAGCTATTCTTTTGTCCGTACGGGTTATGGTTGTTACGTCGTAGCCATAAAAGCGTTCCGGTTAATTAAGTTCGGAACATTTTTAAGGTTGCGACGTAACAACCATAACCCGTACGGCCGAAAGAATTAATATACGGGCTTCTCCTATATAAAATATATTTAGGAAACCCGGTGCACGATAATACGACCGGTAGTTGTTGCGTCGCAGCCATGAGGGCGTTGCGTTCGCCCATTTCCCAGCCCTAAACCTGGTCATATTAGCTACAATTGCCAACGAAAAGAATTAAAAAAGTTCCTATACGTATATTAGCTTATATTCGACGCGTATATACAGTTTTATACTTATCGGCTTTAATTTGGTTGCGTAATTCTTTTTTTTTTTTTTTAAATCTTTACATTTTAAAAAGAAATGGAAAAAAAGTTGATAATTTTAATGGGAACGCCCAGAACGGACCTCTTTTCGCACAACTCCAACTCACGCCTCGCTGGCTCGTTACGGAGATTTGGGATTTAATTGGTTAATTTTTAGCGTGATACAACAGTATATAGAAACGAGCCAGCGAGGCCTGAGCTAGCTGAGGTAACTAAGGGACCTACTTGTCCGGTCTGGTATGGACCCGTTTCGGGTAAACCACCCCATAAGAAGGCTTGGCCTTCCTATTAATCTAGGCGATCTAAGTATTCTAGTCCAGATTATATAAATTACATAAATCCAAGACATATTGACTTTAACGGCTAAGGATACATAATAAACCGGTCTCCTATATAAATAGCACCTATTTAGTTTCGCTTTTTAGCTATCAATTTAAACTTACAGCTAAAGGCAGCCGTTTTTTACTATAAAAAAAGTTTTTAAACCTTTTTAACAAATAAACCCTTAATAAATCATTTCTCGCCTTATTATTACTTATAAATCAAGACTCTTTTTCGGATACTACTTATACTTTTACGGGGATATATATCAGGTTCGTTACATTTTAATAATTCCTTAATTAATAACCGACGGATAATTCCAAGCTTAATTAAACCTAAGCTTTCTTAAACTTAATAAAGACGAGATTACAAAACGATATTTACAAGATAGATAATATAGTCGATCCCGGTTACAAATTAAGAAGAAATTAATAATTAAATTAAATAATTTACTTTTTATCGGAAAGGTTCTTTAATTAATTAATTATATTATGCCTTTTACAACTCGAGGTAAGGGAAATCCTTCTTTTTCCCAAACCCAACATCCAACCCCGGCTTTCAAGAACATAATCGAGGTCCAGGGAGATTCGGAAAAGGAAAAAAAAACCAAAGATCCAGGAACCTTAAGGCCTAAAGAGAAAAAAAAAGAAAGCTCTCCCGTAAGGAGAAAATGAAGATCCTTTTACGCAGAATCCAAGTCTTAAAAAAAGATAGGGAAGAAAGACCCCAGCCCCCCAGAAACAGGATGGCTTAATCCACCTAAAAGATGAAAGAAAAAACTCTAGCACTCTTATTATTCGGTCCTAATCGATACCGCGAAACCATTATCCAACCTTTCATTTATTACGGAATGCCGGAAATTAAGAGCTATAAGCTAATTAGCTTAAAGCCTTATAACGGAATTATAAATATAAAAGGATTTTTGTTTAAGCTAGAACTTACCTTGAATTTTATTAAAGCTTTTTAATTAAGCGTTATTAAAAAATAATAACTATCTTTTAGTTATTTCCTAAACGAATTTTCTTATAGTTCGAATTAATTATAAAAGATTACCTGAAAAATTATGCCGAAAGATCATAAGATATTATTAATTATATCTTTACCGGTTACCGATATTTCGAAAACCGAATTCGAGCTATATTTAAAAACTCAGAGAAAAAATAATTCGCGGTAAAGTAATTATACCTTTCTTATTAAACTAAATTAACTGCTGAATATACGACAGAATTTGACCGTTTGGCTGGAATTTTGAACCTACCAAAAAGCGCATTATATTATTATTTTTACGATAGCTTAAAACCTTAAGTTAAAAATAAAATATATATGGGATCTAAAATACGATCTTTTAAAAAACATACTAATAAAATAATTATTACTAACTGATGCACTTTTAATAGGCACCTTGAAAAAAAGGAATTGATAAACGAAACGATAATAAAGACTTTAGAAACCGAACTAAAAAAGATAAGGGTAAACCTTAAAAGGAAGCAGATACCGTTTCCAAAGAATTTAAGAAAGATAAGTCCGACATAAAATGTTTTAATGATAGCAAAAAGGGACACTTCAAAAGCGAATATCGCTTCCTTATTAAATGGAACTTTAGAAAAAACGATTTTTTAATCCTAAAGGAAAATTAAAGCAGCTAAATAAAAAACCGATAGTAAAGCAGAAAAGAAAGAAAGAAAAGTTAATTCGACTTTTTTCCAGCCAGAATTCATTATCGCTATTAGTACTCAAATTCAAAACGACATCCTAAAGTACGAGGATTATTCCGATTGGCAGGACTTTAAGGTTAAAGCCTGGAAATATTACCCCGGACAAACGGCTTCCAAGCTAGCCATAAAGTTAGGATATCTTTAGCATTTTAACATATCTCGGTATAAGATATATAATGAAAATAGTTAATTTCGATCCGATGCTAATAATTATAAATAGTTATTTCCGGAACTTTATAAGCTCCCCGAATATATAGTACATACCAAATTTCGGACAAATTAATATAATTTGTTACATTTTACAGCTTGCTATTTTAATAATTACCTTATTTATCTTAAACTTAAAAAGGATAATAACTATTAGCCTAATTAAAACGAAGAGATGCTTATTAAACTAAACGATGCATGGAGATATACAGAAATTCTCCGATAGCCAAAGTACCTTAAGTTTTATTATTTGCATTCCTAATTAAAATAAAGTTAAAAGGTTATATCGTAAGGATACTTGTGTTATTCCCTAATACTTTGTATTTAATACGAACTTTTAAATATAGGAATACCTTTTTCGGATATACGCATCTTTAATCTTATAACTCGAAAAATGCAAAATTAAAGATTAAACCCGAAAAAGGAACTTATTTTCGAATGCCAATTTGGTAAAAAAAAAGTAATATAAATACATAAATAATTATTATACTAAGTATGCTATAAAGAAAGCCCGAAAATGGAAACGCCTTTTCGTAAACAGATAATATTAATTAAAAAATGTTAAAAGCTTTTAAAACTAAGATATTGAGGAGTCCCAGTTTATAAAACCTTATGCAAGGTAATATAAGTATTACCTAACCAGATCGAGATTCTTTTTTAATATAGGAATAAGACGTTTAAAGCTATAATCGACTGAGGAGTTAAAGGTAACTTTATTTTTTCCGCAGCCGCGGAAAGATATTAAATTCCCTAAAAATACAAGTTAAACTGCTACAAGTTACGTACAATTAACGGAAGCCTATCCAACTATAAAAACGGACGAATTTTCTAAAAAAATGAAAAACTTCCACTTTGGATTTAAGGACATTAAAAATAAATTTCGTTAAATATTGCCGATATTTCTAGATATAACATTATTTTCGGAATGCCGTAGCTCAGGTTTAGCAATCCATATATTAACTGAAAACGACAAACAGTTTCCTAAGAACGTAAAAGGAAGTTACCTCAAAAAACCCGAATAAGAAGTTTGTGATGTTATTAAAGAAGTACAAATGCCAGAATAAGCCGCAACGGTATTACCTAAGTACCAGGGATTTAAAAGATTATTTAAAGATAAAAATGATTACGAATTATTACTGTATAATTAAGGAGATTACCGAATATCTATTAAAAAGGAATATTATTTTAAGCTTTATAAAGTTTATTATATAAACTCTGAAAAAATAAAAACTTTGTGGAAAACTATTTAACTTAATTTAACAAAAGGATATATTCGACTCTTTAACTTTCCTACTAGATACCCCGATTTTATAATACCAAAAACCAAAAATGGAAAGCAAAAGATTAGCGAAAACGGAAACCTGTTTTCTAAATTCGTAATCGATTATAAACAATTAAACGATATCGAAATTAAAAATAAATACTTCTTAACCCGTATGAAGACGTTAAAAGAAAATGTTAACAAAACTGAATAATATACTCCATTTAATTTTCGAGACGGTTATTACTGCATTAAAATGGCTAAAAAAAGGAAAACGGCATTTAGAACGATATACGGATTTTATGAATACCGAATAATGCTTATTGGATTTACTAACGCCCCCGTTAACTTTTAATATTTAATTATAACCATTTTACGAGAATTCCTAGATAAATTCGTGTTTGTTTATCTCGACGATATTCTCATTTACTCTTAAACTTTAAAAAAGCATATTTACCAGATAGCTAAAGTACTTAAAACCTTAAATAAGGCGAATATCCGAATTAACTTAGTTAAAAGCGTATGGTATACGCAAAAGCTAAACTTTCTAGGATAAACATTTACCCCGGCTAGAGTTAAATTTAACGTTTCAAGATAAAAGTAATTAAGAACTGGCTCATCCCTAATAAAGCGACCGTTACCGACATCCGATTAATCTTAGGATTTACGGGTTACGTAAGATGCTTAATTAAAGGATACAGAAATATATTTAAACTATTAACGAAGCTAACCCGCAAAAATTACGTTAGAAAAGAATTTAAGCTTTTAAAAGATGCGAAAAATGCATTCCAGATTTCAAAGGACACAATTACCAGTAAACTTATTATAAGATTACCTAATGTAAAAAAAGAGAAACGCCTAAAGACGGACGTTTTAAATTACGTACTAGGTACGGCCTTAAAACAATTAAAAATAACGATAAGTAATACTTAATAACTTATTATTCGAAGGCATTCCGAAATACAGAACTTAAATACGAAATTTATAATACGGAACTGTTAGCGATTATTAACGCTTTTAAAAAGTAACAGCCTTTCCTTAACGAAATTAAAAGGCCGTTTGGTATTTATTCGGATTATAAAGGCTTTATTCGATCTATGAAGGTATGAAAATTAAATGAACGACATAAAACCTAAATTATTTTCCTGTTAAAGTTTAACTTTGAAATATATTACATTAAGGGACAAAATAATATCCAGGCGGATATTCTTAATCGTAAACGCGACTATGATCCTAAGGTTCCCAAACGAAGGATGTAAATGTTATAACATAATAAAGATAGTATTATATAATTATACAAAATGGTAAAAAAACTAACCCACGAACCTTTAATACGGTTTCTGAATTTTTACGATACGAAGGAAAAGAAAAAGGTTTAGTAATTAAAGGGATGACCAAAGAACTAATTATTATACCATAGTAAAATTTATGTTCCTAGGGATTAACAAAAACAATTCGTAAAGAAGTTTTACGATAACCTATTATATAAATATTAAGAAATCTTTAAAACTACTTAACGGTTATAAAAAAATACAACTTCCCAGAATTACGCCGAGTAGTTAAAATAGTTGTTGAGAATTATAACATTTATAATAAGGCCAAGGTAATACGCTATAAACCTTACGGGCTGTCATAACTTACTAACATTCCAGATAAAATATAGAATATCATAGTTTAGGATTTTATTACTAACCTTCCTTTATTTAAAGACCCAATTACTGGAATCGGGTACGACGGAATCTGGGTGATCGTTAATAAACTTACTAAGTATAGGTATTTCTTACCCTTTAAAGGAACTATAACGGTAAGGTAACTGGCCTATGTTTTTATTCGACATAACTTCGATAAGTACGGAATACTAAAAGAAAAAGATTTTAATTAAAATAAGGTTTTTACGTCCAAATTTAGCATTAGCTTTTTTAAACAAATAGGTTTTAAACTTAAGTTCTTAATAGCCTTTTACCCTTAAACAAATGGTTAAACGGAACGGCTGAACCAAACCCTGAAATAGCACCCTCGAAATTACGTTAATTACTAACAAAATAATTAGGTAAAGCTTTTACCATTAGTATAAATAACTTATAATACGTTTATTAACAAAAACATAGACATGTTCACTTATATAGCTATATATGAATACGAGGTAATAACTTAACGACTAAAGCAGTTAATATACAAAACCCCTATAATTACCACCGTAATTCCCCGAGCAAAGATAATAGCATTAAAAGTCAAGATAATATAAGTTCGATTACGAACTAAGCTATAATTTCTCGAGAAAGAAATAACCTAATACTATAATAAGAAAAAAGATTAAGAGATTACATTTGTTAAAAGGAGATAAATTTTATCTATTACGTTAAAAATAAAACGTAACTTTAAACATTTTATAAATTAAAATCAAAAGGCTTAGCATTAAACTCAATTTTAAGAACCCTAGACCGTTTAAAATTAATAAAATTATTTCCACAACCAATTATCGACTATCATTACCTAAGATAATAAAGATATACCTTATTTTCTATATTTCCTTACTTAAACCAATACCTAAAAACATCTCGTTAAAGATAACTCTAAAAATCGACAAAGGAGATAACTAGTACGAAATTGAATGGATACTAAACTTCAGAATAATTAAAAACAAAATCCAGTACTTAGTTAAATGGGAAAGATATTTATACGAAAAAAACATTTGGGAATTACTTAACCACCTAACGAATGCGATGGACCTGGTTAAAACGTTTTACTGACAGAATCCTGATCGACCGTTTCTAGCGCAAGTAAGGTCGAAGGCGATAGTAGTCCCCCGTTTAAGTCTAGACCTGCGGCGTTCCAATCGAAGGAGGTAAATGCCTTTGCGATAACGTTTATTTCGGCAACAAGCTGTGCTTGCTTTACTTCTATACGTCGTTGTTCTTCCTTTAACCTTTCTTATTCTTCCATTTAATTCAACTTATATCACCTTTTAGAATAATTACAACCTTTTTATTTAAAACTTCCTGTTAAAGGCGTAAGCGCTTTATCCGCCTAATAAACCTTTTTGTCCTCTTTTCGGCAGCCTTTTAATATATAACTAAGGTATCTTTTGCCTTTCGTTGCTTTTTTTCTAGGTGATTGTGTATTTCGCCTAACTTCGTTAGCGAGTTTATGATTAAAACGTTACAAGCTAAACGCTGGCAACGAGTGCGGTAATTACAGCTCGAAATGTTAAGAACTAAGAAATAATCGGTTTCGCCAAGACGGGTGCAATTAAAACAAAGGAAAGCCTTAACGTCAAACTTCTTAATCGAGTTAGTTCGAACGTCGTGAAAGTCGCGTTAATTTAGGCGAGGTTTTTTTTTTTTTTTTAAAAAAGAAAATACGGCTTATTATGGTAAAGTTTGTTAAAGCGTCTCTAGAAAAGCTTTCTTTAACTAAAGTGGCTATCTACGGTTCTTATCTTCAGGATAAAGAATCTTTAGAAAGGGGAAATAATATTACAGGAACAGGGGTTCTTATTCCTAAGGGACCTACTTGTCCGGCCTGGTGTGGACCCGTTTCGGGTAAACCACGGACAAGAAGGCTTGGCGTTCTTGTTAATCTAGGCGATCTAAGTGATCTGGTCCAGATTATATAAATCATATAAATCTACGACATATTCACTTTAACGAATAAGGATATATAATGAACCGGTCTCCTATATAAATAGCACTTATTTAGTTTCGCTCCTTAGCTATTAATTTAAGTCTACAGCCAAAGGCAGCCGTTTTTTACTGTAGGAAGAGTCTTTAAACCTTTTTAACGAATAGACCCTTAATAAATTATTTCTCGCCTTATTGTTACTGGCAAATCAAGATCCCTTTTCGGATATTTCTTATACTTCCAAGTGGATGTATTACAGGTTCGTTATACTAAGAATAGGATATATACGCTTATTACCATTATAATCTAAATATATTCCCAGCTTATAATATATCTTAGTTGCTTAAATTACCTTTAATAATTTAATATTACCAAACGTAATTATTATACTCCTTATTGCCTAGTTTTCTACGATACTACTGCTAACATAAACCGTACGACTAGGTTTAATAGTTAATTAAACCCTTTAACCGTGATAAGTTATAAGCTTTTATTTAGTAATGCCGTTAAACTTTAAGTAATATTCCCGATAACATATTTACTAGCAAGTAACCTGCGGTTGGCATTAAGGAGCTTACGCTTAAGGAATTAAGAAATGCTATAATCGCTATAACCTAGAAGGTTTAAGAGTTAAAAAAGTAAACGAATAATTTAAGGTTTAACTTGCCGTACTACTTAAGCAGAATCTTAAGGCCCTAGAACCTTTTGATAGCACCGGCGATATATAACCTTTCTTAACTTAGGCCGAGGTTTACCTGCATTCTTGTCGGAATTCTTTAGTTAATAAGGCCGATAACCTTATTATTATTGCCGGAAGCCTAAAAAGAAACCCTTTAAAATGGTTTAAACCTACTTTACGAAACTATCTGAAGAACGTAAACGACGATAAAAAGGAAGATATTATCAGGTTATTTAACTATTACATTTATTTCGAACAGAAAGTTAATGATATATACGGGAACCCTAACGAAAAACGAAAAGCCGGATAAAATATGCTTTAATTTACCGAGAAAGTCTTAGCGTTAAGGTATGCTGCAGTATTTAAATAAACCTTATTATGTACCAGATGAACTAACGACGAAACTATAATAAATACCTTTTACCGAAACCTAAAACGAACTGTCAAAAATAAAAGAATCCGTGTTTAAAAACCCCTTACCTTTCACGAATACGTTAACCAGGCAATTAACATCGGCAACCGATAATATAAACGACGCATAAAAAAAGAGGGCAATATTTCCCCACGCTCGGACATTCGAAAGGCAACTCGCAGTAAAGGAAAAATATCCCCTTTACATTTTACGGAACAACTCTAAGACCCATAAAGTTAAACGCAATTTAATAACGTAACCCTCGCACTATGAAGTATCATAATTGCAACAAGATGAGACATAAGGCCTACTAATACAACGCACCCAAAAAGCCACGATACAAAACCTGGACACCGGTTCCTCAAAAACCTCCGCGGAATCATTAAAGTAACAACAATAAATCAATTAACATAATCAAGATCAAGGACGATTATAGTCCACCTACGAAAGTACAACAAGCCCCTACTAACGGACCTACAGTAACATAATAGCTAAAGGAACACGATAACTAAAAGGAGCTCATAAAGGACAAACTACTTTCCCGTGCGTAACAGAAACGGCGACAGCGGTACGAACAGTTAGAACTAAACACATGGATTAAAAAGTACCAAGGGTAAAATAAAACCCTGCTACCAAGAGAGCCAGACCAACACGGGAAACTTCATGCTATTTAGTGGAAGCGCGCCTATTGTCTTAAATATATGGAGCAATAACGATATATCGAGAAACGACTTAAGCGAATATATAATCAAAAATTCCACTTCCATAACCAAACCGGAAAAGAGCCTAGGGATTAACGATAGTACAAACAGCTAAGGATATAAGCCTTAGAGGACACCGTTACCATCATCACGATAACAACGAATGAATCCGAAAAGAATTATGCAAATAAAACCCCTATATACCATTTCAGATAATGCGACCATAAAACAAAAAAGTAATAGGCTTATAATATCGTTATAAAGGCATCGTTGGAAGTATTTAAGAAGTTAAGCTTCCGATTAGCCTTTATAAAAAACCCAAATAAACGATAAGAAATTAAAGAAAAAAACTAAAAGAAAAACAAAGATATAAGGCAATAGGAAGAACAAAAAGACTCCAAACCAGAATATATCAACAGAAAAGTCTTTCAATTACAAATCCTCCTACTTAAGGTTACCTTACGCTAATAGGAAGGACAGTCAAAGCAACTACAGGCTATTAATTAATAAAATAAAGAACTTATTAAGGCGTTAAAAGACGAATTAAAAGATGAACGCTACTTATAAGAAAGCCGTAGGATGGTAAGATTTAGAAACGCTAACAGGAGCTTCCTAAAAGGGCTCTAAACGCGATAATAAGAGCTGAAAACGACCTTATCAGCTTATAAGTACGAATTAGGATATATTAGTTTACCGAATTTGTAGACTACGGAATAATAAAAACTAATTACATTACGCCGGATATAGTTAACCGACATCGACTACTATAAAAGGAAGCTATAAAACCTTTTATTACCGAAAACGTAAAAAGTTAGATATTTACCTACGATAACCGAAAAATCACCCGTAAGATTAATTACCTTAAGATTTTCGTTAAAAGACGAAACTAAATAACAAACTTTCACATTGTTCCGATAAGGAACTACGATATGATTTTTAAAGAACCATGGCTATACCAGTATAACCTTTTAATCGATTAGGTAACTAGCTAAATAAAATTTGCTTTATACCCCCGCGATAAGAAAAAGCAAGATACGAAAAGATTTTAACATTCGATCGAAAATAGGAACGAATGCGAGTATAAAGATACGACAGAATCGTTACCACCTATAAGAACAAACTACAAAAGAAAATAAGGGTATCATAAAAAGATATAACGTCTCAGCGTTACCATCAGAACAAAGATACGAAAAATAAGCGATTACCTATAACATTAACCCCCAAAATCAGAAATAACGGTTAATGTATCCGCATATTACCATAGATACAAACGGCTATTTCGAAAGGAATTTTAGACGAAATTATTAAAACATAAGAAATAAAACTATAAAAGAGTTCTTAAAAAAAGAACATCGACTAGATTTCACCTGATTTAGAACTTTAATAAGACAAAACTATAGGCATTACGAAAATACCCTAAAAACAAACTTAAAAAAAAGTTATATACGACGTTCTAGTTTATGAGCCGGATATCCTATATTCTTTATATTAAGGAAAAACGGAAAGTTACTCATAATTATTAATTGTAAATAACCAAAGGACATTACCGTTAAAGATGGAACGTTATTATTTTTAATTAATAAAACAAAGAATCTCTTTTATAAAGCAAATGGATTTATAAACCTAAACCTTAGAGAAAGATATAACTAACTCCGCATTAAGCTAAAATATAAATAAAAGATAGCTTTTAAAACGAAGTACGAACTTTGCGAATACTTCGTTATACCTTTCGGACTTACGAACATACTAGCAACCTTTTAGCAAATAATTAACCATTTATTTAGGGAATACCTAGATATGTGCGTTATTTATTACCTTAAGGATATATTTATTTCCTCGATAAATAAATAAAAACATATAAGATACGTGATATAGTTTTCCACCTTTTATAAAATACTAACTTGGCAGTTAAGATAAAGAAAAGTCAGTTTCATATACAAAGAGTAAGGTTTATAAAGCCTGTTATCACTTTAGGATATATTAAAATATACTCTAAAAAGATCGCTACCGTATAAAAATAAAAAGACAGTCATAATAATTGAAGAAATACGAACCTGTTTGGGATTTGTTGATTATCATAGAACGTTTATTTAATACTTTAACGAAATAGCTGCGCTATTATGAAACCTAACGAAAAAAAGAAATAAATTTCTTTAGATAATAAAAAGGAAAGTAACCTTTTAAAAGATGGAAAATGCGATTACCAGCGAGCCAGTACTAATTATATACAACCCGAACCGCCTAGTTAAGCTTAAAAGCGACGCTTCGGATTACGCTTTAAGCATAATAACTGGATACCGCAATAATCAAGGTAATATATACCTTATCGCCTGTTATTCTTACAAATTAAAAGAAGTTAAATTACAGCATTCCCGATAAAGAATTTATAATTATTATTAAAACTTTTCGAAAATTTAGATATTATCTTAAAAGAAACCTTTATTAAGTTAAGGTATACATAACTTATAAAACCATTACCCGTTTTACCGCCACCAGGAAATTAAGAGGACGATAATTATGTTACGGTAAAAAGTTAACAAAACACCACTTTATTATTATTAACCAGAAAAGATCAAAAAACCGTAAAATACAGGTACATAGTCGCAGACCAAACCTTGAAAAAAAGTAATTAAAGTTAATTATTAAATTTTGTTTGCCACGCTAAAAGACTATCTGCAACCACGAGAAATAGCAACGATTAAAGTAACACCTTTCGATTTTCATCAAAAACTCCAGACATACAATGATAACCTACGGAAAAACTACAAAAAAAAGAAAAACACAAATGCCAAAAGAATACTGAGAAATATTAGTACGAAATATATACGAACATCAGCTCCATGGATACCTAGGGATCCACAAAACCTGGAAACAATTACAGCGTACTTCTTATTTTCCTACAATAAAATTATTAATAAACAAAATATGGTAATAATATTACATATATAATAAGGCGAAAACTCGACGACATAAACCAGGCGGAAAACTACAATCATAATCAGACGTAAAGCGATCATAAGATTTAATCATTTTCGATTTCATTATTAAGCTCCCATTATTAAAAAAACTCAGTTACGGGTATACATTACGACAATCGTTTTATAATCGTTCATCGATTTACTAAGTTTGCTTAGTTTTTACTATATAACAAGAACACGGCCGTAAAATAAATGGTATCTATCTTTTAAATAATTCTTAAAATACATAAGGAACTACGAAATCACTTTATAGAAAATAAGTTCTAAAAAGGAGAAAAGGACTATTTAAATAATTATGAATAAATTTATTCGTAAATAAAACATAACGGTTAAGAAATTAACGGAAAATAGTTATTTAATTATATATGGGTATACGTTTATACATTCGATAAGTATGGTAACTGTTTAAAGTATAAAGTACGTTTAGTAATACGAGGTAATTAATAGGCTAAAGAAAATACGAGAATATTTATGTTTTTATTTTTGCTAGAAAATTCTTCCGAACCCTTATTACAATATTTATAAGATTCGAACGGAAGTTAATATAATGCGATATAATAAATGTTTTTGTTAACTTAAAGTTCGATAAGAAAGTTTATATAAAAATGTTACTAGATACCGAAAACCGAGAATTATCCTGTAACTGCTTAAATCATTATACGAATTAAAAAAGTCTTCCTTACTTTAACAAAAGGAATTATTAAAGTTACTTCCTTAATTAGGTTTTACTTTTATCTTTTACGAGTTATACTGTTTCGCGTAAGATAATATTTTCGTATCTTTTTACGTTAATAATATCGTTATTATATATAGAAAGGAATGGGAAAGGATTATTAACTTATTAAAAAATGAATTTTAATAGTTCTTAAAAATCGAAATAATCCACAAGCAATCAAAACGTCGGAAATAATTTTTATAATCTGTGACGGCTAAGGGGTTTAACCAAGTATTAAACCTAGACGTACGGTTTATGTTGGCAGTAGCATTATGGGAAACTGAGCAATAGGGGAAAATAATAATCAGGTTTGGTAGTAGCAGATTGTTAAAGGAAATCTGGGTAACTAAGTTATATTACAAACTGAAGCTATTAAACTATGAGAGGTAATGAGCGTATATATCCTTATCTTGGATTTCCTTGGATAAGTTGAATCCAATCTTATCCATATCGTGTAGATAAACGAGGCTTTAAAGCGTATAAGTAAAGCTATAGCTCGTTTACGGCGGTCGCGTTAATAATAAGAGTTCTTTCGTACCAAGGGTGTCGAAATGATTAATTATGGTCTGCAATCGTTGGATAAAATAAAGGAATAAGAAAGAGTTAAGGTGGAGGCCGCCGCGTAGGCTGTTCAGGCTGCGGGGGTAACGAGCTTGTCCGGTCCCGAGACTGCTGACTGGCCTTTTCCGGCGGATCCTGGTTGGGAAGCTATTTTGAACGCTACCGATTTTGCTGGTAAAAGCTTTTCAACAGGCGCTGGGCGTTTATAAGATTTTTGGCAAGTTCTCAGGTATTCTCAGAATCAGGGTAATTCTTCCATTTAATCAGGTACTCGGTAAGTCCTTTTTTTTGCGTGTATTTAAGACCTTTTCTGTGTCGTATATCGGTATATCTTCTTTTGCCTTTTTTTGGTATCCTGTATTAACTTTGATGGTATCCGCTGTTAATTCAAGTAAGGAAACATGAAAGATTGGAAAAAGTTTAACCTTAGGTGGTAGTTTTAATTAGTAGTTATTTTTTGAGATTTTCTTATTGATCTTGTATGGTCCGATATATTTGAAGTTAAGTTTTTTATTAAGTTGCTTGGTCTGGATGTTTTTGATGGCTAGATAAATTATCTTTCCCTCCCGGAAAGTTAATCCCTTTCACGTTTTTGGTTATAATATTTCTTTATTTGGTCCCGTACGAATTTAAGTTTTGTTTTTATTTCCGCGTGTAGGTGCTTAAGCTATTTTGATATAAGGATTATTTTAATGTTAACTGGTTTTTCGCGTATGCTTTTGTAAACTTCTGGTATGAGACTAAAATTGGCATTCGCTAAAGTCGTTTTGATATTTTCGTAATAACTGGTATTGTAGGCTAGTTAGGCCATAGGTAACTTTTGAACTTAATCGTTTTGTTAAATTGGGGCGGTGCTTATCGAAGCTGGTGTATGCAGGACATCTTGACTGGTTGCTTAGGAAAAGGAATTGTCGGGTGTGCCTTGGTTTTCTAGAAGAATACATACAAAAGTTGCCACGTCAGAACTTTATAGACCGTCGCCGACCCACTGAATGTCGCTTCATTGGAGCCCACCGGCGAAGCAAATAGAAGCAGATAGAAACACAGCTGGAGCAAAGCTGCAGAGCTGCACCCATACTGCACCCTACACTATTTCATTATTCGTAATTAATGTAGTATCGTAAGTAAGTTTCCAGTATTTAATTAATTCTTTCTGTTTGTCCGTTTGTTTAGGGTTTAAATACGCTAGATAGTTTATGATTTAAACCTAACTGCGATATAAGTCCTTGCTAGAACTTTAAAGTGAATATTATTTCTCTGTTTAAGATAATTTCCGTTAATAATTCGTATACTTTTAAGACATAGTTTTAAAAAATATAGGTTAATTATTTTGCGTTTACATCTTTATTATATGTTAAAAAATAGGGAAATTTGGTAAGTCGATTAGCCATTACGAAAATGTTATCGTAATATATATCCGCAACTGGGTTTTTTTAATAATGGGAATTTAATAATAAAGTCGAAAGTAACTAGATCCTATGGTTACTTTACGATTCATAATAGGTATAGTTCTCCGTATGGTTTGTATCGTCGAGTCTTTGCCTTATTACAGATGTAATATTATTATCGTACTTTCTTTATTATTAATTTTATTTTAAGCAAATAATAAGGGCGTTATAATCGTTTCAAGGTTTTAGAGATCCCTAGATATCCGTATAATTAATGCTCGTATATGTTACGTATTAAGGTGGACGCCCCCTCTGCGCGCCACCCCTCTCAACGCGCCGGCGTTTTCCTATACAAATCATCAAAATTGTTATATTTTTAAAACACTATTATAAATTGAATACAAATCGTAAAAATATGCGGTTTTCGTAACCGAGTTAACAATTAAGATACGTACCTTATGCATGGTTCTCACCATTATATAACAACTAGGTTATTATGTAAGCCATTAACCAAGTTAAAAGTCCGATTTTATATGCGTTTTTTACATAGAATTAAAGCCGAAATATTTTAATATATACAGGCCTATATGTATTTAAAAACTTCTGTAACGAATTCAATGCTTTAATTAAGATACTGCGGTTAAAAATATCTTTATATAATATTTTATTAATTAGTTATAAATTCTTTTTCAAAAAGCTGGGTTAATTCTTCCCAGTAAATCTAATGTTATTCAGTATAATATCAAATATCTTTATACTGCGAATATCTATTTACACATAACATCAAAATATATAAATGAACAGTAATAATGTATATTATTTAGACAGCTACGTATTTCTATTTTCTTTTATTCATTAATTATTTTACTTTTAAAGCGTTAACAAACCTGCTAGTTATTTGTATTGGAAAATATTAAGGATTTTCTTTTTGTATTAAATTTTAAATCTTTTAATATTAATGATGATATTTTCTCTTGTAATTCTATATATGATTTAGTTATATTTAAAAGGGTGCATTTTGGGTTATATGATGTTAGTATATATTTTTATTGATTGTAAGTATGCGAGTTTGTTGATTTTGTATGGGAAATGACGGCGAGCAGATGAGGTGGCGCGCAGAGGGGGGGTCCACCTTAATCTTTCCTGATATCTTTTTAAGACTAATGTTTTTTCCATTTTTTGGTCCTTAAATAAGTCATTATTATATTCTTAGATTTTCTGGTATAGGGCGGGGGGTGCTGCTTTGATTGTTGCTATTTATCGTAATTGTAAGTATTCTTTTAGCATGGTGTCGAAGATCTGGTAATTAACCTTAATTAGTTTCTTTTTAAGGTTTAATCTTCGATTAAACGCGTTTGTTCTGCCTTTTTTTAACCCCTTTTCATAGATAATAACAAAGTTATATTTTTCTAGTTTTTCAGCGTCGCGTAATTATCGTTTTATAAGTTTTCTGGTAGTGGTAAAGTGAATAAAGCTTTTGTGGTTAGTATATACCTTAACCTGATGGAGGTTTTCTTTAAGGTAATGTCTGAACTTTTGGAAGGCCTTGATAATACCCATAAATTCTTTATCAGGAATGCATTAATTTAATTCTTCTTTTTTTAATTTGTAAAAATAAAAGGCGATAAGGTATAAGTTGCCTTAATTATTACGGTATCCGGCTACTACGCTTAAAGCGTAATTCAAAGCGTCGGTTTTAAGTTCGATTAAACGGCTTGGGTTATATATGATCAATATTGGTTCGCTAGTAAGTGCGTCTTTAATCTTTTAAACAGCTATATTTATATTTGTTATTTAAAGGAACTTATTTCCTTTTCTCGTTAGGTTAAATAATGGCATAGTTATTTTGCTACAGCTGCGAATAAACGTTTTATAATAATTAGAGAATCCGAAAATTGTTTGCATTTTTTTAATTATGGTAGGCGTTTTTTACTTTTATACCTTAGCGATCGTTTTAAGGCCCATCTTAATGCATCTTAGGGTAATAATATCTCCTTACAATTCCACTTTTTGCGCATGGAACTGGCTTTTTTCTGCATTAATTAGTAAGTTGGCGTTTTGTAAGGCTTGAAAAACTATATAAACGTGTCCTATATGTTCCTTCTTATTTTTCGAGTAAATAAGAATGTCGTCGAGGTAACAAATAATGAAGATGTTTAAGTATTTCTTAAGTACGTAATTAATTATTCGCTAAAAAATTGCTGGTGCGTTCGTAAGTCCGAAAAGTATAACGAAGTACTTAGAAAGTTCGTACTTCGTTTTAAAGGCTATTTTTTTTATTTATGTCCTAACTTAATACGGATTTAATTATATCCTTTTTAAAAGTTTAAGTTTGTAAACTAATTTATTCCGTAAAGGCGATTTTCCATTTCGTTAATTAAGGATAACGGTATTTTATCTTTGATTATGATATCGTTTAATTACTTATAGTCGATAACCAGTCGTACTTTCCCGTTTTTCCGTAATATAAAGAATATAAGGTATCCGGTTAATAAATTAAAACGTCGTATGTAATTTCTTCGAAGTTTACTTTCAAGGTATTTACGTAATGCTTATAGCTTTATTTCGTTAAAGTTGTAAATTTGATAAAACCTGGTTAATGTTCCTTTCTTAAAGATTATCCCATGATTTTATTCGTTATGTTTTCGTAGTTTCGTTTCGAGCTTCTTTCGAAATAGTCGTTTATATCTGTAGTATTACGGAGATAGGTTAGCTATGGTTTCAATGTTTTAGGGTTGATGTTATAGGTGATCGTTTATTTTTCGTAATTTTGTTTTGATGGTAGCGATAATACGTCGTATTTTCTTATGATACCCTTGCTTTTTTTTTTATGTTTTGTTCCTGTAGGTGATAAAGCTTTTATCGTATCCTTATACCTGTATTTGTCGTTACTTTCGATCTGATATTAAGATCTTTTCGTATTTTCTTTCTTTTTATCGCGTGGTTATAAAGTAAACTTTATTTAGCTAGTTATTTAATTCATTAAAGTGTTATATTAATACATCTATAGTTTTCTTAGGATTATCTTATAATTCTTTATCAGAACGATATCTAAGTTTGCATTTTGGTTTCGTCCGTTAACAAAAATCTCAAAGTAATTAATTTTGCGAGTAATCTTTCCGTTATCCTAGATAAATGCCGAACCTTTTGCGTTTTCGGTAATATAAGGTTTCATCTTTTTTTTATGGTAGTCGAAATCGGTTAATTATATCCGGTATAATATAATCACCTTTTTTATTCCGTAATCCATAAATGCGGTAAATTAATATGTTCCGATTTGTACTTACAGAATAATAAGGTCGTTCTTTGTTCCTATCGTCGCGTTTAAAGCCCTTTTGGGAAGCCCCTGCTAGCTCCTTTGGGTCTCACCATCCTGCGGTTTTTTTATAGGTAACGGTCATCTTTTAACTTATCTTTTCACGCCTTAATGCGTTTTTGATTTTGCTGATTAAGGGCTTATAATTGATTTAATTAGCTTTTCTGTCGTCGTAAGGTAGTTTGGAGTAAAAGAATTTATATCTAGAAGTCTTTTTTGTTAATATATTCGGGTTCGGGGGCCGTTTATCCCTTCTGTCGTACTCAGAACTGGATATTATATTGCCTTATATTTTCGTTTTCTTTTAAATTTCGTGCTTAACTTTTCGTTATTTATTTAGGTCGGCCGTAAAAGTTAATCAGAAATTTAAATTGTTCATTACTTTTAAGAATGCTTTTATCATAATATTGTAAACCTATTTTTCCTTTATTTTGTAGTCGTAGTATCAAAAATAGCTCATAAGGTTTTTATCGGGATAGCTGTTTCCTTCAGGCCAACTTGTTGCTGCCGAGATAATATTAACGGTCTTTTTTAAGACGTATATCCTGAGGTGTTTATACCATCGTTAGTTCCTAAAATCTTTTCCTTTTGGTTATGGAAGTTAAATCCTTGGTTATATATCCTTATACGTCGTTTCTCGATATATCGTTGTTTTTCTATGTGTCTAAGGTAATGGGCATACTTGTACTGGATAATATAAAGTTTCCCGTATTGTTCCGGCTGTCCTGGTAGCAGGTTTTCGTCTTAACTTTGGTATTTTTTAATCCATGCGTTTAGTTTTAACTATTCGGACCTTCATCGCCGTTCTTTTTAGGAACGGGAAAGCAGCTTATCCTTTAAAAGCTCTTTTTATCCGTCTTGTTCCTTTAGCTATTGGGCTATTATAGGTCCGGTAGTAGGGGTTTGCTGGTCTTAAATAGCTATCTGGAACAATTCTTTTGCTTTTTCTAATCCTTGGTGTATTTCCTTAAAGGAATTATAGTTCTCCTTAATTTTGATTATGTTAATTAATCAATTGTTATCGCCTTGGTTATTCCGGGGGGGTCCTTAGGGAACCGGTATCCAGGTATTTTATCGTGGTTTTTTAGGTGCTTTGTATTAAAAGGCTTTGTACCTCATCTTATTGCAATTAAAATACTTAATAGTACGAAGGTCGCGTTATTAAATTGCGCCTAACTCCAGAAGTCTTAATGCCGTTTTATGGGACGTGTTAATTCCTCGTAACATGCTAGTATTAAAAAGGTGCCTTAACCTATTATTTTGACGGTCCTTAAAGTGTCGAATCCTTTAAGCGTACTGTTGGTTGTTAATTTTGACTACTATAGCGATATAATCCACCAGCTTTTCGGGGCGTTTATCTTTAAATAATTATTTCTGTATTTTTTCCTTTAGGCCGTTAAAGAACGTAATTATTAACGCCTTTTATCCCCAGTTAATCTTCGAAGCCAGTTAAATGAAGGAATTGCCGAATCTAAAAGCTAATCTCTTTTATTTTAAATTCTTGCTCTTTTTGTCAGCCTTAATCTTTTCGTTTACCACTTTAAATACCTTTTTAACTCCTTCTTAAACCTTTCCTAATCGTTATAAATAGCTGTAATTTCGGCAGACCTTTGTTAGGGGAGCTTGGTAACCCATTCGCAAAAGGTCAGCTTAGACCAAATGGCTGCGTTTCCGGTTAATTATTCCATAGCGAACTGGATTCGAAAGGTCGGTATTGCGAATTTGATTGGGAAGCACTTCAAGTAAGTACGGCATTCCGTAAGAAACTATTGTAACTTAATAATGGTTCTATCGAAAAGAGTAAGTTTAATAAGCTTCAAAACTTCTCCGGTTTTCTTACCGTAAGCTATCTAAGTAGGTTATGTTAGATGGGCTGGCTGATCCGGTTAATCGGGTTGCTTTATGTTGGCTTATCTTTCCAACTCGACTTTTTGGGCTTTTAACTGGTTACGGGTTTCTTTAAGGGTATAATTAATTCGATCTTGTTATTAATAAATTACGTAACCGCGTTAGTTTGCTAGTTAAATTAGCGTAAGGCCTTTTTTTGGAAGAAACTAAGTTACGCTTCCATATTATCGGAATTTATGGTATTATTTTCGGGGATTTAAAAAGGTTCCCTTAAAAACGGGCCACTTACTAGACGATATAATAGCAGGGATATTACTTAAAGTTTAATAACATTACGAAATAAAAGCTTGTAACGTGTAACGGTTAAGGGGTTTAACCAATTATTAAACCTAATTATGCGGTTTATGTTAATAGTAACGTTATAGGAAATTAAGCAATAGGGGAAAATAATAGTTACGTTTAGTAATAGCAGATTGTTAAAGGTAATCTGGGTAACCAAGTTATATTATAAGCTAAAGCTATCAAGCTATAAAACGTAATAAGCGTATATATCCTTATCTTAGATGTCCTTAGATAAGTTGAATCCAATCTCATTCACATCGTATAAGTGCATAGATATCTTTGGATAAGTTGAATCCAATCTCATCCATATCGTGTAAGTTCATAGATGTCTTTGGATAAGTTAAATCCAATCTCATCCATATCGTGTAAATGCATAGATATCTTTGGATGAGTTGAATCCATTCTCATCCATATCACGTGATCTTTTCCTGGTCGGTGGTTGTTCAAGTCTTGTCCCGACTATATGCTTAAGTTGGTAAGGTGTTGGTTTATAATATAATCGTTCTACGTTAATAAGCTACTCCGATTAATCCAAAGGGAAGTAAAATTCCAGCCGAACTTATATTTTTATAAAGAATAAAAAGTTACTTTTTAATTCGGAAATCGCTTTCGATTATTGTATTAAGGTATATTAGAAAAAGATCGACTTGATATTATACGTCGTTGTTATTATTCGTTCGGATGCTGCTTTTATAACCTTTAAGCTGGCGAGATTTAATATAAATCTAAGCTCCGAATACCATATTAAAGCAAATCGACTTATCCGATACCTTTTCGAAACGAAATACTAGGCCTTTAAGTATAGTAAAACAGATAATTTTGAGAGATAATTAATAACGTTTCTTTTGGCGACAATTCGATTAACCGCAAAGGTTTCTAGGCCTACGTAATAGATCTGTTTGGCGGCATTATCGGATAGCGCGCCAATAAGTAAAATATAGCAATTGCTTTTATAATAAAAGCAGAATTGTTAGGATTTACTTAAGCCGTAAAAGAGGTTAAATATACATTACGATTAGTTAAAAGGCTTAAAGTTCGATTCGATATTTCGACTATCGTTATCCAGTATGATAATAAGTAAACAATTGAGCTTATCGACGTAAATATTGCTTAGTTATAAACGAAACTAAAGCACGTAAATATTAATAATTATTAACTATAATAAAATGTAATTTAAAAAAGAATTAAAGAAATATACATTTTTAAAAACGACACGATTATAAAGAAGCTAATAACGGCCTTTCCTATTATTTCATTTAAATAATTTACTTAATAACTAGGATTAACGTATAGTAAAGCCAAACTCTAAAAACGTAAAATTCGAAAACTATCTAATAAGGATTTATAAGAATTCGAAGATAATTTTAATTAACGTCTTAAATAATCTCGCGGCTTAGACAATCTCGCGGCTTGTTTTTACCAACATCCTAACCATTTATCTTTATAGATCAATTACGCAATACCGATATCATAAAACGTCTTACAAAAGAATTTAAAATGAACTTAGCTCTTTAAGCTCAAAAATAAACTTTAAAACTTAACTTTAAAAAGCTTGGTTTTATATACGGTATTACACAAACGATCATAAAGGCCCCATATTATGCAAACGCGCCTAAACCGATATCATCCCCGGTTTGCGAAAATTAACGTTGACCGAAAAAGAATCGATGATTAACCGAATCCTGAACCTAAATACGCAAGCGTTTTTTAACCGGCTTTAATACGTTAAAAATATGGCAAATTTATTACTTACCTAACGCGGTACAATATGGTCAAGGTTAAAGAGGCGTCGGATTTTGTAAGACGGCAAAAAACGCTGTAAACGTATTTAAATCGACAGATAAATTATTCAAAGGTTGTATACGAAAGTCTCAAGGTATTCCGTAAATGGTCTAAGTTTATTCGGCTTATAATCGCAAAACACAGTATCGTAAAAGAAAATATTAATAACATCGATAAAACGGGCTTTTTAATAAGGTTGTTTATAATATGCGGTATGGTAATTATAAAAGCTAAAAAACGTAAAAAACTTAAATAAGCGCAATAAGGGAATCGGGAATAAGTAATAATTATATAGGCTATTAATTCGCAAAGTTAATATTATAATTTAGCGGTCTTAGCTGCAATATACACAGTCCGACCTCCAAGACTTTCAGCTCCGACCTAAGCTCAGACGTCACCTAACCAGCTCAAAGGACTTAATGGCCCCCATTGGTCCAAAGACCTTGAGCCGGTTGAGCTACGAGAAGGCTTAAAGGGACTTAAGGGGACTCAACTAATAAAGGAGTTTGAGCCTTTTAAGCATCTTAAGCTAAGGCAAGGATATACATACGCTCGTTATCACCATAGTTAGATAGTTTACCAGCTTATAATATAACTTGGTTACCTAGATTACCTTTGATAATCTGCTATTACCAGACGTAACTATTAAATATTTTATTATTCAATTTCCCACGATATTACTGCTAACATAAACCGTACGATTAGGTTTAATAATTGGTTAAACCCTTTAGCCGTTATACGTTACAAGCTTCTGTTTAGTAATCTTATTAAACTTTAAGTAATATTCT
Source organism: Monosporascus ibericus (assembly GCA_004154915.1). Classification (NCBI taxonomy): domain Eukaryota; kingdom Fungi; phylum Ascomycota; class Sordariomycetes; order Xylariales; genus Monosporascus; species Monosporascus ibericus. The sequence continues at coordinate 60,055 of QJNU01000063.1, read as the reverse complement.
TAATATTATGTCGTCCAGTAAGTAGCCTAATCCTCAGGGAACTTTCCAAATCTCCGAAAATAACATTATGGATTCTGATAATAAGAAAGTTCGATTTAGTTTTTCCTAAAAAGAGGCCTTATGCCGATTTGATTAGTTAATTAATGCGGTTACGTAACTTATTAACGATAAGATCGAACTTATTAATACCCTTAAAAAGACCCGGAATTAGTTGGAAGCTTAAAAAGTCGAATTGGAAAGATAAGCTAATATAGAGCAACCCGATTAACCGGATCAGCCAGCCCAGCTAGCATAACCGACTTAAACAGCCTCCAGTAAGGAAGCCGGAGAAGTTTTGAAAGCTTATTAAGCCTACCCCTTTCGACCGAACTATTACCAAGCTATAATAATTCCTTACGAAATGTCGTGCTTACTTTAAGTACTTGCTAATTAAACTTACAATACCTACCTTCCGAGTCCAGTTCGCTATAAGATAATTAGTCGGAAACGTAACTACCTAGTTAAACTTATCCTTTATAAGTGGGTGACCAAACCCTTTTAATAAAGGTTTGCCGAAACCATAACTGTTTATAACAATTACGAAAGGTTTAGAAAGGAGTTAAAAAGGGTGTTCGGAATAATAAACGAAAAAGTTAAAGTAAAGAATAAAATTAAGAATTTAAAGCAAAAGGGATTAGCTTTTAGATACGGTCACTCTTTCGTTTAATTAACTTCGAGATCAATTAAGGAAACAAAATATTAATGGCGACGTTTTTTAAGGGCCTAAAAGAAAGTACAGAAAAAACTGTTTACGGATAAACGCCCCGAAAGATTGGTGGACTATATCGCCATGGCAGTCAAAATTAACGACTAGCAATACGCTTGGAGAACTCGACATTCCAAGGACCGGCAAAATAATAAGTTAAGGTACCTTCCCAATACCAGGATATTACGAGGAACTAACACGTCCTATGGAACGGCACTAGGACCCATAAAGCTGGGCGTAATTTAATAACGGAACTTTCGCATTATTAAATGTTTTAATTATAACAAGATAGGATATAAGGCCTTTTAATGTAAGGCACTTAAAAGGCCACAACAGAATACCTGGACACCGGTTTTTTAAGGACCCCCTTGAAATAACCAGGAAAACGATAATGTATTAATTAATATGATTAAAATTAAGGTTCATTATAATCCCCTTAAGGAAATATAACAAGGATTATAAGAAATAAAGGATTTATTTTAAACAGCTATTTAAAACTAGCAAACCCTTATTACCGAACTTATAATAGCTTAATGGCTAAAGCAATATAATGGACGAAAGAACTTTTAAAGGATAAGTTATTTTCCCGTTCCCAAAAAAAATGGCGACAGCGGTACGAACAGTTGGAATTAAACGCATGGATTAAGGAATACTGAGGTTAGGACGAAAGGCTGCTACCAGGGCAGCCGAACCAATACGGGAAACTTTATGTTATTTAATGCAAGGGCGTTTATTACTTTGAACATATAAAAAAGAAACGATATATCGAAAAACAACTTATACGAATATACAATTAAGGATTCGATTTCTATAATTAAAAGGGAAAGGATTTTAAAAACTAATGATAATATAGATATCTAAGGATATACGCCTTAGAGAATACCGTTAATATGATTGGGGCAGTAATAAGTTGGGCCGAAAAAGAAAGTTATTCCGATAGAAACCTTATATGTTATTTCGGATAATGCGACCATAAAATAAAGAAAGAATGGGTTTACCAAATTGTTATAAAGCTATCCTTAAAAGAAATTAATAACTTAAACTTCCGATTAACCTTCACGGACGACCCGAATAAGCGACGAAAACTTAAGGACGAAATTTAAAAAAGAAACGAACATATAAGATAGTATGATGCTTAATTTTAAATACAATAAAAGGGATAAACGGCCCCCGAACCAGAATATATTAGCAGAAAAAAGCTTTAAATATAAATCCTTTTATTCGAAGCTATTTTACGCCGATAGGAAGGATAATTAAAGTTATTACAAACCTTTAATCTGTACAATTAAAAACGCATTAAGGTGTTAAAGGATAAATTTAAAACCGAACGTTACCTATAGGAAAGCCGTAAAATGGTAAAACCCGGAAAGGCTAACAAGAGCTTCTTAAAAAGGCGTTAAACGCGACGATTAAAATTAAAAATACCCTTATTATCTTGCAGGTAAAAACTAGAACATATTAATTTATTGTATTTATGGATTACAGAATAAGAAAAGGTAATTATATTATACCGAATGTAATTAACCAACTTCGACTATTATAACAGAAAAAGATAGAACTTTATATTATCGAAAACGTAAAAGGTTAAGCATTTACTTACGATAATGGAAATATTACCCGTAAAATTAATCACTTCGAGATTTTCGTTAATGGACGAAACTAGATAATAAACTTCAATATCATTCCGATAACACATTGCGACATAATCCTACGAAAACCATAGCTGTATTAATATAACCTTTTAATCGATTACATAATTAACTAGGTAAAGTTCGCTTTATATTTACCTAACAAAAAAAGTAAAATATAAAAAGATCTTAATATTTAATCGAAAATGGCGACGAATCTAAACATAAAGATACGACAAAAACCTTATCACGTAGAGGAACAAAATATAAAAAGAAAAACAAGGGTACCATAAGAAAATACGACGCATTATTGTTAGTATTAAAATAAAGTTACGAAAAATAAACGATCATCTACAGCATCAACCCCTAAAGCTAGAAACTATGGCCAACGTACCTTCATAGTATTACAGATATAAACGATTATTTCGAAAAAAACTGGCAACGAAATTACCAAAACAAAACGTATAAAACCATAAGATAATCCTTAAAAAAGGAACATCGACTAAATTCTATCCGATTTACAACCTTAGCGAAACGTAACTATAGGTATTACGTAAATACCTCAAAAACAAACCTCGAAAAAGTTATATACGATGTTTTAATTTATTAACCCGATACCTTATATTATTTATACTAAGGAAAAACGGGAAACTACGCCTGATTATCGACTACGAGCAATTAAACGATCTCATAATCAAAAACAAAGTACCCCTACCCTTAATTAACGAAATGAAAGTTCGTTTTTACGGAACAAATTAATTCAGGAACCTAAACTTTTAAAAAGGTTATAATTAAATCCGCATTAAGCTAAAATACGAATAAAAAACGGCTTTTAAGACGGAATACGGACTTTTTAAATACCTCGTTATACCTTTCGGGTTTACGAATATATTAGCAACTTTTTGGCAAATAATTAACTATGTACTTAAGGAGTACTGAAATATTTTCGTTCTTTATTACCTCGACACATTTTCATCTATTCGAAATAGAAAAAAGAACATATAAAATATGTTCATATAATTCTTTAACTCTTACAAAGCGCCGACTTATTAGTTAATACCGAAACAAGCCAGTTGTACACGTAAAGAATGGAATTTTTAAAATATACTATTACCTCAAAATGCATTAAAATGAACCCCAAGAAAATTGCTATAGTACAAAAGTAAAAAACGCCTATTACAGTTAAGAAAATACAAACCTTTTTCGGATTTGCTAATTATTACAAAAAGTTTATTCGCAGCTTTAGCGAAATACCTACGCCATTATTCTATTAAACGAAAACAAAATTTCGTTTAAACGATAAAGATAAAAATAACTTTTTAAAAGTTTAAAGGCGTAATTATTAACGAACCAGTATTAATTATATATAACCCGAACCGCCTAATTAAGCTTAAAACCGACGCTTCGGATTACGTATTAAACGTAATAAGCGGATATTACGATAATTAAGATAACTTATACCCTATCGCCTTTTACTTTTATAAGTTAAAAAAAGCAAAGTTAAATTACGGCATTCCCGATGAAAGACTTATAGCCGTTATCAAAACTTTCCGAAAATTTAAATATTACCTTAAAGAAAACCTTTACCAGATTAAGGTATATACCGACTACAAAAACTTTATTGGTTTTACCACTACTAAAACACTTACAGGACGACAATTACGTTACGCCAAAAAATTAACAAAATACGACTTAATCATTATCTACTAAAAGAATATCGGAAAACGGCAAAGCAGATGCACTTAGTCGCAAACCAGACCTCGAAAAAAAGATCATTAAGCTTAACCACCAGATTCTTGATGCCACGCCAGGAAAATACCTACAACCTCGACAGATAACAACAATTAAAACAGCACCCCCTAACTTACACCAAAAGATCTAAGAATATAATAGCAACTTACTTAAGGACTAGAAAGTGAAAAAAATACAAATGCTAAAAAAACACCAGGAAACATTAATACGAAACATATACGAGCACCAGCCATACGGACACCCAGGGATTTACAAAACCCTAAAACTATTACAATATACCTATCATTTCCTTTAAATAAAATCAATAATAAAGAAAATATGATAATAATGCCACATTTGCAAGAAGGCAAAAACTCGACGACACAAGCCATACGGAGAACTATAACCATTACTAATCGCAAAACGACCATGGGATTTAATTACTTTGGATTTTATCACCAAAGTTTTATTATCAAAAAACCCAGCTACGGGCATATTTTACGACAGTATCTTTATAATCGTTAATTCATCCATTAAACTTTCCTATTTCCTATTATATAATAAAAGTATAAACGTAAAATAATTAACCAAACGGACCACACCAGCGAACGACTGAAATAACCGAGCGACTCGTTTTTATTAATATTCTAATTACTTAACTTTACTGATTTATTATTTAATACCAACGTTATAATACGTCTAATTGAAGAAATTAAAATGAATTTAGCCGTTTAAACCAAAAAGCGAAATTAAAAGCTTAATTTTAAAAAGCTTGGTTTTATTTACGATACTATAAAAGCGACCTTAAAAGCCCGATATCATAATAAACGCGCCCGAACCGACAGTATTCCCAATTTACGGAAGTTAACGCTAACCGAAAAGCAATCCATTATCGAAAAAGTCCTTAACCTAAATGCGCGAGCGTTTCTTATCTGGCTTTAGTACGTTATAGCTATGGCCAATTTATTGCTAGCCTAACGCGCCGTAGAATGCGTCGGGGTTAACTGGGCGTCGAACTTTGTACGGCGGCAAAAAAAATTTCTAGACGCGTTTAAATCGGAAGATCGATTATCAAAAAGTGTGTTGCGAAAATCCAGAGGTATTTCGCAAGTAATTCGAACTTGTTCGGGTTATAATCGCGAAATACGGCATGGTAAAAAAAGGATATTTACAACTTCGACAAAACAGGCTTTTTGATAAAACGTTTTATGATAACGGGCATAGTAATTATAAAGACTGAAAAACGTAAAAGACCTAAATAAACCTAATAAGATAATCCGGAATAGGTAATAATTATCCAGGTTATTAATTCGCAAGAATAAGTTGTACCTTTATTTATCATTTTAATAAGGAATAATTATTTAATTCCTAATATCGAAAATATTAATTATTACCCATTAAAAGCTCAATATACGCCATAATAATTAAACAATAAATAAATTAAGTTAAAAAAAGCTTTAATCTTTTGATAAATATATACGAACGTGTATAAAAGGAACTAAACGTTTTCTTATCCTTAACGGCCACGAAAGTTACTATTCGATTATATTCGAAAAATAATATGCGAACAGCGGCATTATTATTTTTTTTATGGCCGCGTATTTCTTTTATCGGCTTTAACCTTTTGACATATCCTGCTTTTCTGTTTTAAAACGCGCTTATTCGCTATATATCGAGAATTTAATAGGACGTTACCATACCCATATTATGAAAAAGATTTTCTTCTCGGCTTTTACGACGCGTTTAAAGCTGCTATAACGTCTCATAACACTAAATCCAGCTTTTAAGAAGCTGGACTTATTTTATTCGATCTTAATATCGTCGTTTCCGAGTTTGAAAGTTTTCCAGTTATACTTACGCCGACCGTTTCCCCGTTTATTTCCGTTAGTTTTATTTTTCCGGCCGCGAAAAACCTTAAAAATATCTGTAAAGTAACAAAATAAGGACGTAACTTATAAAAGAATATCAAAAATTACTAGGGTAGCTCGCCGACAAATATAATTAAGTCGGCTGGACTTCTAACAAAAGGTTATATGTTACTTTCACATAAAACCGCGTTTTTTCGAGAAAAGAACGTTTAATTACGCGAAACGAACTACGTCTTAAGCAAACGCCGGAAGACCAAAAACAAACGTTTCTAGGAAGGAGGAACATTTACTATGCAAAAGCGAGAAGCTCTTTTGGCCGAAAAGGAAGGTGGTAGTAGAAAAATGCAGCGAATAGCGGCTGAAGTTAATCGTCGCAAGAAGGTTAAGACGAAAGAGCGGAAGTATGGGGTCTGCGGTAAGCCCGGACATAATGCGCGTACTTGTAAAGAAGCTATAAATATATCTAGCGATAAAGAATCCGATTAAGTTGAATTAATTTATCGCGTTATGGTTGTTTTAGTTGATTTTGTTATCGCGGAGTGACTAAAAACGCGGCGTTCGCTTATATGAGGCGTTCGCTTATGTGGTGCGTTATATCTTTTTAAAACACATTTTAAAAATATACGGATTACTAACGGAAATCGTTTTAAACCGAAAAATAACATTCACTTCAAAATTTAAGTAAGGACTTATAATACAATTAAGCATAAATCATAAACTATCTAGCGTATTCACACTTTAAATAAACGGACAAATAAAAAGAACTAACTAAATACTGGAAACCTACTTACGATATTACATCAACCACGAGCAAAACAATTAAACGCAAATGCTACCCATTACCCAATTAGCTTACAACACTAGCTACTACGAAAGCATCAAAATAACTCCAACAAACGCTAATTATAAGTTCATACCAAAAGTTTACAAAAAATACAGGCGAAGAACTAATTGACGTTAAAGCCATCCTTATATCAGAATAACTTAAGTAACTATACGCAAAAATGAAAACATAATTCGAATTCGTACGCGACCAAATAAAGAAATAGGATAACCAAAAAAGGTTAAAAGGACTAACCTTTTAAGGAGGAAAGATGGTTTACCTAGCTACCAAAAACATCTAGACCAAGCGACCTAATAAAAAACTTAACTTTAAATACATCGGACTATACAAAATTATTAAGAAGATCTTAGAAAATAATTACCAATTAAACTTACCATCCAAAATTAAACTCCATCCAATCTTTCATATTTCCTTACTTAAGTTCACAGCGGATACCATCAAAGTTAATACAGTATGTAAAAAAAAGGCAGAAAAAAAGATACCGACATACGAAGCAAAAAGGATTTTAAATATACGCAAAAAAAAACGGATTTACTTAATACCTAGTTAAATAAAAAGAAATTACCTAAATTCTAAAAACACCTAAAAACACGCTAAAACTCTTATAAACGCCTAACGCTTATTAAGGAGCTTTTACCAGCAACGACGGATGCACCCTCAATCAACAGTCGACCAATTAATAGGTTTAAACCAGTCGACCGGATCTGCGACCTGGCCTAACGTAGCCGCAGCGACCGCCGCCTCCAACTGCTCCTGCTTCTTTTCTAGACGTTCGAACTCCTTTATAGCTTCCGCACCTTAAACTTTACGACGAAGCATCTCGACGCCGCGGGAGTAAAAAAGCTTTTTCTGTTTGCGTAAACGAACCAAACGACCGAACAGCTTGGATAAATGTTGCTATTGTTTAGGCAACTCTTTTTTAGCCATGCGCTTGGCTAACTTTAACCGATTTTCTTCCGTGATAAGCTTGCTATATACAAGTTCCGAGGGGCTAAATAAATTATAGGAACCCCCGCATTCGCTGCAACAAACAGACTTTTTAAAACTGTTATACGTTTTGTAAGCCTTATTTTCAAATTTATAACAAAAACAAAAGAACTTCGACGATATGTTAATACCTAAACGTTTGATACGTTTTAAAAACACTAAAGGGTTAATACGTTAACGAAAACGACGGTTTTTAATACCACCCGACATAATAAATATAAAGAAGGAAAGGTTACTTATTAAAATCGATAAATAAATTAATTAATATTTAAGGGCAAAGATCTTAAAAAGGAGAAATCGTATTATGACCTAACGGTCTTAGCTGTAACATATATAGTCGGACCTTTAAGATTTTCAACTCCGACCTAAGCTTAAACGTTATGTAACCAGCTTAAAGGACTTAATAGCCCCTATTAATTCAAAGATTTTAACCCAGCCGAGCTACGAGAAGGCTTAAAGAGATTTAAGGAGACTTAATTAACAAAGAGGTTTAAGCCTTTTAAGTACCTTAAGCTAAGGTATGGATATATATACGTTCGTTATCACCATAGTTAGATAAATCACCGGCTTAAAATATAACTTAGTTACTTAGATTACCTTTAACAATCTACTATTACCAGACGTAACTATTAAATATCTTATTGCTTGGTTTCTCACGACACTGCTGCCAATATAAACCGTACGACTAGGTTTAATAGTTGGTTAAACCCCTTAGCCGTCACAGTTAAGTTATATTTTAATTTATTTATTTGGCTAAAAAAACTACGTTAATTATTAATATGGAAAATATCAATTATAACGCGATTAGAAATTCGGTATAAACTATAATACCTAGATAATAAACGAATTAAGTTTAAAATAAATTTAGCACTTTAATAAGTATATACGAACGCATACGGAAGAAATTAAACGTCTTTTTATTTTCGACGGCTACGAAAGTTATTATTTAATCGAATTCGAAAAATATTACGCGAATAACGGCATTATTACTTTTTACATACCTGCGTCTTGCTTTTTCGGTTTTAACCTTTTAACGTATCCTGCTTTTCTATTTTAAAACGCGTTTATTTGCTATATATCGAAAATTTAATTCGACGTTATCATACTTATATCACGAAAGAAGATTTCCTTTTTAGCTTTTACGACGCGTTTAAAACTGCCATAACGTCCGATAATACTAAATCCGGCTTTTAGAAAGCTGGACTTATTTTATTCGATTTTAATAACATTTTATCCGATTTAAAAATTCCTCCAGTTATGCCTATCCCGACCGTCTTGCCGCTTACCTCCGCCGGTTTTATTTTTTTCCCTTCCTATAAAACTCCTAAAAATATCCAGGAAGTAATGAAATAAGGACGTTACTTATAAAGAAAGATTAAAAATTACTAAAATAGTTCGTTAATGAAAATAGTTAAATCGGTTAGTTTGTTAATAAAAATTAACTTATTACTTTTATACGAAATTACTTTTTTTCGGGAAGAAAATATTCAATTACGCGAAACGAACTATATCTTAAGCAAACGTCGGAGGACTAAAAACAAACGTTTTTAAAAAAGAGGAATATTTATTATATAAAAAGGATAAGCTCTCGTAGCTGAAAAGAAAAAAGGTGATAAAAAAAATGCAACTAATAGCGGCTAAAGGTAATTATCGTAAAAAAGTTAAGACGAAGGAACGGAAGTATGGCATCTGCGGCAAGCCCGAACATAATGCGCGTACTTATAAGAAAGCTATAAATACGTCTAGCGATAAAAAATCCGATTAATTTGAATTGATTTAATGTGTTAAAGTTGATTTATTTGTCTTTGTTATCGCGAGGTGCCCAGAAACGAGCCGCGAGCTTATCTGAGCCGCGAGCTTATCTGGGACGTTAATTAATATTCTGTATCTAGGGCTTGCTATTAAAAAAAGCAGACCTTAAAGGGGTATATTAGATAACTCGTAGTTATCAGAAATGTGGCGCATAGCGAGTGTATCGAAGATTGCTTCGGATTATAAGTGGAGACCTTTCCAGCCGCACCTTATTGTATAGACATATCAGACCATCTACACATTTAACTATGTAATGGTCAAGACAACACGGGACAACATAAAAAAAACATCAAGTTTCAACGCCAATACTGAATACACGCTTGTGTCTGACAAGTTGTTGCATTACAGCTATACGGGCGTTAAGTCAGATATAGGCGACATCAGTTATGTTGTTGTATTCGGTCAGTTGCAGGTGCTGTCGCACGCATACAACTTTAGATAGCTTAGTTACGGAACATATATATGAAGATCAAAAGGTCAGCTTTCCGTATATGGGATGCGCTACGTACCCCCCAGCTAGCTAACACACCCCCTCCACGCCTTAAAGCATTTACGGCGTTGATTACCCCACTTTATCATTTTCTAAAGCCACAGCTATCCATTCCACCTTTCTTCCGGCGATTAAATCCTTGTAAATAGCCAATTCCTCGTTTAAAATAACTTTTAAAGCTTTTTTCCGTTCATCCAAAGCGTTTATGATATCCATTAGTCCTAGCTGCTTTTTAAAGTACCTAAAGGCTTTTCGTAATAAGGTTTGAGTTAGTCTATTAGCTAGCATGTTACCCGTAAGTATATAATCCACTTTAATCAGGTCTCTTTTTGCTGCTTTTCGCAGCTAGTAGTTATGTATATCTACGTACCGTAGTTTTATCTATAAAAGGGCGACGTCGGCGTTAATTAACCGTATCTTTTATTAATTATCGTACTACATATTGAACGGTCCTGTATCTAGGTCAATTTCCACTTCCTTAATTAATTGAAAGATAAATAAGACTTCTTTTATAATTTAAATAAAGAATAATAATTCTGTTCCGGTTATAAAAGTAATTACTATATTTTATTCATTCGTCCGTTATCCTATTGCTTTTCGAATAGATTTATAACATAAGCTTAAAAGCCTTTTCGGTCGGTCGAACTATCCGCAAAAAAAACGTCGGTTTAAATATTTGTGGAGTTTTTGCTACCGAATTACAACGTTAACGTCTTAATACCGATTAGGTATAGTATAACTTTGTTAACAGCACTATGACATACGTTATTAAGGTTCTAGTTAAATCGTACGAATTGGGATACTGTAAAAGATATATCGGCTCGCGTATTAATTATAACGTATAAGATAAAACTGATTTCTTTTTAATATCTATTAACTACGCTTAAATATGCCAGATCACGATTCGGCATTAAATTAACATTAGTTATTAACGTTTTTAGGAAACTATTTAAACTTTCTAGTGCAATTAAATTAGCCAGCTTATTTATGAAGTCGGATTAAGATAGTTAGATTCTTTTTACTAAGTTTATTTCTGATTATTTCGATTTCGAGGAACCATTATAATGTGACGGCTAAGGGTTTTAACTAACTATTAAACTTAGTCGTACGGTTTATGTGAGCAGTAGTATCGTGGAAACTGAGCAATAGGGTAAATAATAATCACGTCTGGTAATAGCACATTGTTAAAGGTAATCTAGGTAACCAAGTTATATTATAAGCTGGTAATCTATTTAAATTATGGTAATAACGAACTTCTATAGCCTTGTCTTAGCTTAAAATACTTAAATTGCTTAAACCTTTAAGCGCGTTAAGTTCTTTAAGCTCGTATAACGGCTTGAAAAACTTCAAGTACTTGGCGCTTTAAGTCCTTTAAGGTTGTTACATAATTTCTGGCTTTTGCTCGGAACTAACTTTTTTGGGAAATCCGACCGTTTATGTTATAACTAAAACCGTTAGGTTATAATACGATCTCTCCCTTTCAAAATCTTTGCCCTTAAAGATTAATTTATTTATCTGTTAATGTTGATAAGTAACCTTTTTTTTATATTTATCATCTGGTGTCGAATTGAAAAGCGTCGTTTTCGTTAACGTATTAACGCTTTTATTTTCTCAGAACGTATTAAACGTCTTAGCTTTAATATACCTTTTTATTTTCGTTATAAAAAAAACGTATAAATTTTAAGATCGCCCGTAATTCCGTAAAATACGCCCGGTACATTTATTATCGTAATCCTTATAATACTTTTATGCTTTCGGAAACGGAATATTAAAAGCTTCTTAACGAAAAGGATCGTCTAAAACGTAAGAAAAAGCAGGCTCGAAAAATATTACGGGCCGCTACTAATAAGTTCGATCGTTTGCAAAAGCAAAACGGCTTTTCCGATGTCGGGGTATCGAAATGCTTGGTCGTGGTATTAAGGGTACGAAATCTATGGAGGAATTTAAACGTTTAGAAAAGGAACGAAAACAGTTAAAGGCGGCGGTCGCCGCGGTAGCGTTAAGCTAGGTCGCAGATCCGGTTAACTGGTCTGAGCCTATTAATTAATCGACTACTAATTAGGCTGCACTCGTCGTTGCTAGTGAAAGTTCCTTAATAAGCGCTAGGCGTTCATAAGGTTTTCGCGGGTTTCTAGGTGTTTTCAGAATCTAGGTGTTTTCAGAATCTAGGTAGTTTTTCCATTTGACCAGGTACTAGGTAAGTCCGTTTTTTCTGCGTATGTTTAAAAGTTTTTCTGTTTCGTATGCTGGTCCATCTTGTTTTACCTTTTCCTCGTACCCCGTATTAACCTTGATAATATCTATTATTAACTTTAATAAAAAAACGTAAAAAATTAAATAAAATTTAACTTTAGGTAATATTTCCAATTAATAGTTATTTTCTGAGATTTTCTTAGTAATCTTATATGGGCCGATATATTTAAAATCGAGTTTTTTATTAAATCACTTAATTTAGATGTTTTTGGTAGTTAAGTAAATCATATTTCCCTTTTAAAAGGTTAGTCCCTTTAACCTTTTTTGATTATAATATTTCTTTATTTAATTACGTATAAATTAAAGTTCTGTTTTTATTTTTATATGTAATTATTTAAGTTATTTTAATATGAAAACTGCTTTAACGTTACTAAGACCTTCGGGTATATGTTTATAAACTTTTAATATAAAACGAAAGTTAGCGTTTGCTGGAATCGTTTTAATGCTTTGATGGTAGCTGGTATTATAAACTAATTAGGTAATAAGTAATTTCTGAACTTAATCGTTTTATTTATAATTAAGATAATATCATAAGTAAGCTTCAAATATTTAGTTAGTTCTTTCTGTTTGGCCGTTTATTTAAGATTTAAATACGCTATATAATTTGTAATTCAGGCCTAATTATGCTATAATTCCTTGCCACAATTTTAAAGTAAATATTATTCCTTTATTTAAAATAATTTCCGTGGGTAATCCGTATATTCCTAAGGTATATCTTAAAAAAAAATATAAGCTAGCTATTCTGCATTTATATTCTCATTATATGGTAAGAAATAAGAAAATCTTGTAAATCGGTTAACGATTACGAAAATATTATCGTAATATATGCCCGTAATTAAGTCCTTTAAAAATGGGAATTTGGTAATAAAGTCGAAAGTAATTAAATCCTATAATCGTTTTGCAACTAATAATGGTTGTAGTTTTCCGTATGATTTATGTCCTCAAGTTTTTACCTTATTGCAGATATAATATTATTATCGTATTTTCTTTATTACTGATTTTATTTTAAATGAATAATAAATCCGTTATAATCGTTTTAAGGTTTTGTAAATCCCTAGGTATCCGTATAACTGGTGCTCGTATATATCCTGTACTAATATTTCTTAATATTCTTTTTAAACTTGTGTTTTTTTACTCTTTAATCTTTACGTAAGTTATCTTATATTCTTGGATTTTTTAATCTAGGTCGGAAAGTGCTGCTTTACTTGTTGCTATCTATCGTAATGGTAAGTATCCTTTTAATGCAATATCGAAGATTTGGTAGTTAATTTTGATCACTTTTTCTTCAAAATTTGGTTTTCGGTTAAATACGTTTGCTTTACCGTTTTCTAATCCCTTCTGGTAAATAATTATAAAGTCGTATTCCGCTAGTTCTTTAGCGTAACGTAATTACCGTCCTATAAGTTCTTTAATTGTACTAAAGCAAGTGAAGTTCTTATGGTCGGTATATACCTTAACTTGGTAAAGGTTTCCCTTAAGGTAATACCTAAATTCTCGGAAAGCCTTAATAATGGCCATAAACTCTTTATCGGGAATGGCGTAATTTAATTCTGCTTCTTTTAACTTATAAATGTAAAAGGCGATAAGTATAAATGGCCTTAATTATCGCGGTATCCAGCCATTACACCTAAAGCGTAATCCAAAGCGTCGGTTTCAAGTTTAACTAGGCAGCTTAAGTTACACATAATTAATACTAGCTTGGTAATAATCGCGTCTTTAATCTTTTAAAAGGCGGTTTCCGTTTTCGTTATTCAAAGGAACTTATTCCCTTTTTTCGTTAGGTTAAATAATAATATAGTTATTTTGCTAACGCTTCGAATAAACTTCTTATAATAGTTAACAAATCCAAAAAAGGCTCGCATTTTTTTAATTATAATGGGTGTTTCCTATTTCTATACTATAGTGATGTTTCGAGGATTTATTTTAATACATCTTAAGGTAATGATATATCTTAAAAATTCCACTTTTTGCGTATAAAACTAGGTCTTTTCCGTATTCACTAATAAATTAACGTTTTATAAGCCTTAAAAACCTGTATAAACGTATCTTATATATCTTCTTTATTTTTCGAATAAATCAGAATGTCGTCGAGGTAACAAATAACGAAGATATTTAAGTATTCCTTCAGTATATAGTTAACTATTCGCTAAAAGGTTATAAATACGTTTGTAAGTCCGAAAAGCATAACAAAATATTTAAAAAGTTCGTACTTCGTTTTAAAAGCTATATTTTATTCGTATCCCAGCTTAATACGCATTTATTTATATTTCTTGTTTAAGATTTAGGCTCGTATATTAACCTGTTCTGTAAAGGCGATTTTTCATTACGTTTATTAAAGGTAGCGGTATTTTATCTTTAACCGTAATATCGTTTAATTGCCTATAGTTAATTACTAAACATAACGTTCCGTTTTTCCTTAGTATAAAGAATATAAGATATCCAGCTGATAAACTGAAACGTTGTATATAAACTTTCCGAAGTTTATCTTTAAAGTATTCGCGTAATGCCTATAATTTTATCTTATTAAGGTTGTAAATCGCATAAAATCTGGTCGATATCCCTTTCTTAAAAATTATCTTATAATCCTATTCGTTATATTCTAGTAATTTAGTTTCGAATTCTTTTCGAAATAATCGTTCGTATCTGTGATACTATGGATATACGTTAGCTATGGTCTTTAGTTTTGGGGGTTAATGTTATAGGTAATCGTTTATCTTTCGCAATTTTATTTTGATGGTAACGATAATACATGATATTCTTTTACAGTACCTTTGTTTTTTTTGTTTTTTTTTTGTATTTAGTTTTTATAAGTGGTAAGGTCTTTGTCGTATCCTTATCGTTACATTCGTCGCCATTTTCGATCGAGTATTAAGACTTTTTCGTTTCTTGCTTTTCTTTATCGAATGGATATAAAGTAAACTTTATCTGGTTAATTATTTAATCGATTTAGGGGTTATACTAGTATACCTCTGGTTTTCCGAGGATTATATCGTAATTCCTTATCGGAACGATGTTAAAGTTTGTTATCTGGTTTCGTCCGTTAACGAAGATTTTAAGGTAATTAATCTCGCGCCTAATCTTTTATTATCGTAAGTAAATGCCTGACGTTTTGCGTTCTCGGCGATGTAAGGTTTTATCTTTTCCTTTTATAATAATCGAAATCGGTTAACCATATCCGGCATGATATAATTACCTTTTGTTATTCCGTAGTTTTTAAATGCGGTAAACCAGTATGTCTTAATTCCTACTTATAAGGTAATAAGGTTGTTTTTGGCTTTTATTATCGTATTTAAAGCCTTTTTAGGAAGCTTTTTTTAGTTTTTCCGGGTTTTATTATCTTACGGCTTTTTTATAGGTAGCGTTCCTTTTTTAATTCGTCTTTTAATACTTTAATGCGTTTTTAGTTTTGTTAATTAAAAGTTTATAATTATTTTAATTATCCTTCTTATCGCCGTAAGATAACTTCGAATAGGAGGATTTATATCTGGAAATCTTCCCTGCTGATATATTCTGGTTCGGGGGCCTTTTATCCTTCTTGTCAAGCTTGGAACTGGGCATCGTATTATTTTATATTTTCTTTTTCTTTCTTTTTTCGATTTCGATTTTAATTTCCCGTCGTTTATTGAGGTCGTTTATAAAGTTTAAACGAAAATTCAAGTTATTAATTACGTTTAAAGATGCCTTTATAATTATTTGGTGGCCCTATTTTTCTTTTATCTTATAGTTGCATTATCCGAAATGGCGATAAGGTGTTTATCGGGGTAGCTTCTTTTTTATGCCAACTTGTTGTTACCGTAATAATATTGACGGTATTTTCTCAGGCGTACGTCCTTAGGTATTTGTACTATCGTTAATCCTTGAAGTCCTTCCCTTTTTGATTATGAAAGTTAAATCTTTAATTATATATTTGCGTAAGTTGTTTTTCAATATATCGTTATTTTTCCACATGTTTAAAGTAATAGGCGCGTTTGTATTAAATAGCATAATATTTCCCGTATTTGTTTAGTTATGCTGGTAATAGGTTCTCGTCTTAATCTTAATACTTCTTAATTTATGCATTTCATTCCAGCTGCTTATACCGCTATCGCCGTTTTTTTTAAGAACGGGAAAATAGCTTATCCTTTATAAGCTCCTTTTCTTTATCGTATTTTTTAAGCTATGAGGTTATTATAAGTTTTATGGCAGCGGCTCGTTATTCCTAAATGGCTGCTTAGGACAGCTTTTTCGCCTTTTGTAATCCCTGTTATACTTTTTCGGGGGATTATGGTTATCTCTCATCTTAATTATATTAATTAATCGATTATTATCGCCTTGCTTATTTCGAGGGGGTCCTTAAGGAACTGGTATTTAAGTATTTTGTCGTAACCTTTTAGGTGCTTTATATTAATAAGCCTTATATCCTATTTTGTTATAGTTGAAATACTTAATGGTATAAGGGCTGCGTTGCTGGATTACGCTTAATTCTATAGGTCCTGGTGCCGTTTTATGGGATATATTAATTCTTCGTAATATGCTAGTATTAAGGGGTACCTTGGCTTATTGTTTTGTCGGTTTTTGGAATGTTCAATCCTTTAAGCGTACTGCTGGTCGTCGATTTCGACTGCTATGGCGATGTAATCCACCAACTTTTCGGGGCATTTTTCCTTAAATAGTTCTTCCTGCACTTTTTCCTTTACGCCGTCGAAGAATGTGGCCATCAATGCCTTTTGTCCTTAGTTAATTTTCGAAACCAGTTAAATAAAGAAGTTGCCATATCCAAAAGCTAATTTCTTTTATTTTAAATCTTTAATTTCTTTTAGCCTAAGGTTTTTCGTTCATTATTTCGAATGCCTTTTTTAACTTTTCCTCGCACCTTTCATAATTGTTATAGGTAGCTATAGTTTCCGCAGACTTTTGTTAGGAAAGTTTGGTAACCTATTTACGAAGGGTAAGCTTAAACCAAGTAACCGTGTTTCCGGTTAGCTATCCTATAACGAATTAAACTCGAACGGTATGTATCGTAAGTTTAATTAAGAAATATTCAAAATAAGTACGGCATTCTATAAGGAACTGTTATAATTTAATAATAATTTCGTCGAAAGGGCTAAGTTTAATAAGTTTCAAAACTTTTTGGAACTTCTTACCGTTGGTTATTTAAATAGGTTATACCGGTTGGGCTGGCTAATCCGGTAGGTCGGGTTGTTCCATATTTACTTATCTTTTTAACTCGACTTTTTAATCTTTTAACTGGTTACAGATTTCCTTACACGTATTGGTAAATTCGATTTTGTTATTAATAACTTACGTAACCGCGTTAATTAACCAGTTAAGTTAGCGTAAGGCGTTTTTTTAGGAGAAATTAAGTTAGATCTCCTTATTATCGAAATCCATAATATTATCTTCGGGGATTTAAAAAGTTCCCTTAAAAACGGGCTGCTTACTAAACAACATAATATTAAGGATATTACTTAAAGTTTAACAATATTACTAAACAAAAGCTTATAACGTATAACGGTTAAAGGGTTTAACCAACTATTAAACTCTGTCGTACGGTTTATGTTAGCAGTAATATCGTAAGACATCAAGTAATAATGTAAACAATAGTTACGTCTGGTAATAGCAGATTATCAAAAGTAATCTAGGTAACCAAGTTATATTATAAGCTAGTAATTTATCTAAATTATGGTAATAACGAACGTATATATCTTTATGTTGGTTTAAGATGTTCAAACTGCTTAAAGCTTTAAGCGCGTTAAGATCTTTAAGCTCGCATAACGGTTTAAAGGGCTTAAGGTGCTTGGCGCTTTAAGTCCTTTAAGCCTGTCACGTGATTTCTTGGCTTTTAGTCGGAACCAACTTTTTTGAGAGATCCGACAGTTTATGTTGTAGCCAAGACCGCTAGGTCATAACATATAAGTTTTTACTTTACCCCTTATAAGGGTATATCGTTTTTAGATCTATTAAATTAATTAATCGATAGAATTCTAATACTTTTTACTATACGTAACGACTATGTCGTCGACGTAGAAGAATAAAAGCACCCCGAATAAAAAAAGTTTCATTGTTTATAAGGAACGGGGTTAAGTCTTAAATCCTTAAATATGTTAATAAAGTTCTTTTACTAAAATAAAAGGAATTCCTTTAGTCCATATAATACCTCTTTAATTAGGAATATCTTATTACGTTATAGGTATCCTAGGGGCGTTTTTATGTATATTATATAAGGTAAGTTCGCGTTGACGAAACCATTTATAACGTTATATTATTTAAGCTTCAGATTAAACTTAGCCGTAATAACGATTAAAGCTCGCAACGACTTTCCAGTTAGCGTAAATACGTATATATTCTTATAAACATTTTTAAGCTATTAATTGCTTCCTATTATAAAGCGGGCCTTACGTTTTTCAAGTTAACCATATTTATCGAACTTATAAACGTATATTTATATATACCTTAAAATTTGGTTTTTTAATAAAGATCTAATTAATAACTGCCCAGGATTTTAACTTTTTAACTTTGTAAGTAAGTTAATTCGGCTTTACGAAATACCTTCTTTAATAATATATATTTAGCTTTGTATGGCCTTACGGCGGTAGCAATAAATCCCGTTTATATACCCGGCCTTACGACCTAAATAACGCTTTTATTCTTGGTATATTAAATCCTTTCCGATTAGGATAGCGCGTATTTCGGGTCTTTATTTTCCTTAAATTTCCGCAGTTTACCGGCCGATTATCGATCGTATTAATAAAGTAAGTTAAACGTTCTACGTTAATGTAACGACCCTGTCATACATCCACCTGGAAGTATGAGCAGTATCCGAAATGGGGTCTTGATTTGCAGGTAACAATAGGGCGAGGAATGATTTACTAGGGGTCTGTTCGTTAAAGAGATTTAAAGACTTTTCCCATAATAAAGAACGACTGCCTCTGGTTATAGGCTTAGATTGATAATTAAGAAGCGAAACTAAGTAGGTGCTATTTACATAGGAAACCGATTCATTATATATCCTAACTCTAAAAGTAAGTATGTCGTAGATCTATATGATCCCTATAATCTGGCTTCCAGATTATCTAGATCAACCAGATCACCTTAAAAGCCAAATCTTTTCTGTCCGGGGTTTAGCCGTAACAGGTTCGCACTAGATTATAAAAATAGGTTTCCTTAAGATAGGAACCCCTATTCTTATAACATTATTTCCCCTTTTTAAAAATCTTTATTCTAAAGATAAGAACCGCAGGTTAGCTACTTTATTATATTAAAGAGCTCTTAAGTTAATCTAGCTAACCTTATTATAACAGGTTGCATTCGGAAAGAGAAGAAAAAGCTTCGCTTAAATCAGCGTAATTCTGGTAATACTTACGCCAATGTAATCGAAGAATTTGGTATTACAGCCTTTCCTTATTTTAATTACATTCGATTAGGAAAGACCTATTATTATTACGTATCCAAGTACGGAAGTTATGGTTGTTATGTTCGTCAGTAAGGTCCCTCTTGTAACGTTTTCGTTATGAATTCGTTTCAAAAAATAAATAAAACGCAAAAACGTTTATTACTGGAGCAACGTAAGATTAAGGACGACTTTTTAGCGTTTTAGGAGATTGCAAAAAAGAAATAAGAAATAGTAAAAAGGAAGTTAATTAAACTGCGGTGTTAATAAAATAAAAAATCGCGGGAATTTGTTAGAGGATTAAGGCGATTACGTTTTTAATAGGAATTTTTTAAAAAGAAAGCGTTAAAGATATTAAAGGAAGGTTAAAAGTTGGATTAATTCGAAAAACGAGAAAAAATAAAAGAAGAACGGCCATAGGTAGAAGTAAAGCAGGCGTAGTTTGCTTCAGAAATAAATGCCATAACAAAGGCGTTTACCTTTTTCGATTAAATCGCTATAAAGTTGGATTTAAGCGGGAGACCTTTATCGTTTGCGACCTTGGCTATATTGGAGACGGTCGGTTAGGATTCTACTGGTAAAACGTTTTAACCAGGTTTATCGCATTCGTTATGTAGTTAGGTAATTCCCAAATATTCTTTTCGTATAAGTATCTTTCTTATTTAATTAGATATTGAATTTTGTTTTTGATTACTTTGGAGTTTAATATCCTTTCGACTTTGTACTTATTATCGTCTTTTTCGATTTCCAGGTTTCTTTTTACCGGGGCGTTTTTAGCTGTTGGTTTAAGTAAAGAAATATGGAAAATAGGGTATATTTTCATTATCTTTGGTAATTATAAGCGGTAATTAGTTTTGGAAAAAACTTTATTAATTTTAAACGGATTAAGCTTCTTAAAATGAAGCGTATCGCTGGGCCTTTTAGTCTTAATTTATAAGATGTCCGACGTTACGTTTTGTTTTTAACGTAATAAATAAACCTTATTTCCTTTCGCTAAAATTAGTCTCTTAATTCTTTTTTTGTTATAATATTAGGCCATTTTTTGCTAGAGAAAATGCAATTCGACTTATAAACGGGATTATATTATTTTAATTTCCGTCACCATTATTTTTGCCCGGGGAGCTATGGTAATTATTATAGGAGTTTTATGCATTAATTACTTTAGTCGTTAGGTTATTACGTTATATCTGTATACAGCTGTATGGCGGGGTATACCTATATTTGCGTTAATAAACGTATTATAAGTTACTTATGTTAATGGTAACAGCTTTACCTAGTTATTTTGTTGGTAATTAATATAACTTCGAAGGTATTATTCCAGCGTTTGGTTTAATCGCTTTATTTAACCATCTATTTATAGGTAATAAGTTATTAAAAACTTAAGCTTAGCACTTATTTATTTAAAGTTGGTGCTAAATTTGGACGTAAAAAGCTTAGTTCAATTAAAAATGTTCTTTTCTGGTATTCCGTATTTATTAAGGTAATATTAAATAAAAATATTGAAATGGTGCAGGGTGCAGAGCCGGGTACATGGCTTTGCCGATCAATTAGTCATCACCAGTCGTGTATTTTTAGGAGCTCATTTTTCGCTGGGCGCAACCCCACAGTGACCAGACACTCATCATCGCTTCACACATGGATTCAACACCACACAATACAGTTTGCGTTGCCTTCATTATCTCTTGAACCGCGGGCTCAATCGTGACACTCTCATCAATTATGCACTGATCAGGACCAAATCACCCCGTCCCAATTCAATATAAGTTAATTGTTTTACCGTTACAGTTCTTTTAAATGGTAAAAAGTACCTATACTTGGTAAGTCTGTTAACGATCACCCAGATTCCGTTATATTTGATTCTAGTAATTAGGTCTTTAGATGGAGGAAGGCTGGTAATAAAATCCTAAGCTATGGTATTCCATACCTTATTAGGACTGTCGGTAGGTTGCAGTAATCCATAAGGCTTATGGCGTATTACCTTAGCCTTATTCTAAATGTTATAATTGTTGATAACCTTTTTAACTATTCGGCGTAATTCTGGAAAGTCGTACTTTTTCTATAGCCGTCGGGTGGTCTTAAAGATTTCTTCATATTTATGCAGTAGCTTTCCGTAAAACTTTCTCACGAATTGTTTTTATCGGTCCCTAGGAACATAAATCTTGCCATGGTATAGTAGCTGGTTTTTTAGCTATCCCTTTAATTGCTGGACCTTTTTCTTTTTTTTTTATATATATATTACGTTAAGTAGTTTTATTATAGGTCTATCGGTAATTACGTTTTTTAAGATCTGGAATGCCCTTTTTGCATTTTCTAGGAGCTTAAATTCTTTATTAACGTACTTTTTTGTAATAAGTTTCGTTAATGGTTTAACTACATTTCCATATCCCTTAATTAGATTTCGTACGTATTTCGTAAATTCTAAGATATACCGGATATCGGGAACGGTCGTTTTATCAGCGATGGGCCAATCCTTAGCTGCTTTTATTTTAAAGTATTAAATTTGAATTTGCCCGGGAGTAAGTATATATCCTAAAAAGTTTAGCTTTTGCGTATGCTATATGCCCTTGGCTAGGTTAATTCGGATATTTGCCTTATTTAAAGTTTCGAATATTTAAACGATATACTTTTTGTACTTCTTTAAAGATTCAGAATAAATAAGGATATCGTTAAGGTAAATAAATACGAACTTATTTAAATACTTTCGTAAAGTAGTTATAACCAGCCGTTAAAAACTGGCGAAAGTATTAATAAGTCCCATAGGTATTATTCGGTATTCGTAAAGTCTATGTATTATTTTAAATGCCGTTTTCCATTTTCTTTCCTTTGGCCATTTTGATACGGTAATAACCGTCTTAAAGATTAAGTGCAGTAAATTACTTAATTTTATTACCGTTTTTTTAATATGTTTATAAAGGTTACAAGGTATTTATTCTTAATTATGATACCGCTTAATTACCTATAGTCGATTACTTTTTTAAAAACCAGGTTTCCGTTTGCATCGATCTTTTGCTTTCCATCTGTGGCTTTCAGCACTATAAGGACGGAATATCTAGTAGAAATGTTAAAAGGTTAAATATATTCTTTTTCTAAATTTAGTTAAATAATTTTCCATAAGGCTTTTAACTTTTTAAAGTTTATATGGTAAATTTTATAAAATTAAAATAATGTCTTTTTTTGATAGGTGTTCGGTGATCCCATTAATTATATGATAGTAATTCGTAGTTTTTTCTATCCTTAAATACTTTCATAAATCTTCGATATTTAAGTGGTACCGTTCCGGCTTAATTTGGTATTCATACCTTTTTAATAATATAATAAATTTCCTGTTTATCTTTTTCGGGTAGGTTTTTGTTGCTTTCTTAAGAAAGTATTTAATATTTCCAGTTGATATATAAATTGCTAGTTTTAAGCTACGGCATTCCTAAGATAATGTTATATCTGGAAATGTCAGCAATATTTAACGAAATTCGTTTTTGATATCATTAGATACAAACGGAAAGTTTTTTAATTTTTTTTTAAAATTCTTCTATTTTCATACTCAAATAAGCTTCCGTTTATTATACTTAACCTGTAAGATTTTAACTTATATCTTTAAGGAACTTGATATTCTTTTGCCGTTACGGGAAAAATAAAGTTACCTTCGGCTTTTAAGTCGATTATAGCTTTAAATATGCTATTATTATATTAAAGTGGAATTTCGATCTGGTTACGTCATCCTTTTGCCGCCTTACATAAGGTCTTATAAGTTAGGGCTTTTTAATACCTTATTTTCGATGGCCTCTGGCGTTTTTTAACTTATAATGGCATCCAGCTTAAGAAAGTTTTTATTCGCGTACCTTTCGAACAGCGTATTTAGTATATTAATCGTTTTTGCGTCTAAATCACGTTTTCTTGTTATATTTATATTCGGAAGTAATTATTCTTTTCGGGTTCGATCTTTAATTTTACATCCTTCGAATTATAAAGTTAAAAATATAAACCTCTGAAAGGGGTTTTTTTAACATTTAGGAATTCGTGTTAAATGTAAAATATCGGAAAATAACATAAATATCCTTGCGATATAACCTTTTTATTTTGCTTTAATTCGGGATATAAGTCATAGGATTTAAGGCATTCCGGCTATCGAGAAGTCTTTATGCATTTATACACGTTATTTAATTTAATAGGTATTTTTTTCTTTTATTTAAGTTAAACCTTATTATTATTTTTAACTTTAAGATCAACGAAATAATCGTTAAGATATCAAGCAGTAAAATATAACAAATTATGCTAATTTGTTCGTAATTTGGTATATACCTTATATTCGGAAAGTTCGCAAAGTTCCGGGGATAATTATCCGTAGTTGCTAGCGTCGGGTCGGAATTAACTATTTTCGTTATGTATTCCGCATTTCTATATGTCAAGATAATAACGGCATTTTAACTTTATAGCTATCCTGGAAGTTATTTATCCGGGGTAATAGTTGTAGGCTTTAACGTTAAAGTTCTAGTAAATAAGGTAATCTTCGTACTTTGGGATATCGTTCTGGATTTAAATAATGGTAGCAATAATAAACTCTAGCTAAAAAGAAATTAAACTAACTTCTTTCTTTTTTTTTTTTTTTTTTTTTTTTTTTTTTTTTTTTTTTTTTTTTACTTTACTGTCAGTTTTTTATTTATCGGCTTTGGCTTTTTTTCAAGGTTAAGGAATGTTTCCCTTTTTGGAGTTTTTTTTAACGGAAAAGCGACATTCGCTTTTAAAATATCCCTTCTTATCATAATTAAAATACTTTATATCGAACTTATCTTTTTTAGGCTTTTTCGAAACGGTACTTGCTTTTTTTTAAAGATATACCTTTATCTTTTTTAATTCGGCTGCTAAAACCTTTGTTATTATTTTATTTATTAGTTCCTTTTTTTCGAGGTACCGGTTAAAGGTACGTCGGTTAGTAATCATTATTTTGTTAATATACGTTTTAGAAAATCTTATCTTGGGTATTATGTACATCTTATTCTTAACTTATGGTTTTAGGCTATCGTAACAAGGATAAAATAACGGGCTTTCGGGTAAATTGGAAATTACGGCTAAACCGTTAAATTCCGTCATATATTCTGCAGTTAACTTAGTTTGGTAAAAAAAGTATAATTACTTTATTACGTATTATTCCTTATCTGGATTTCTAAACGTAATTCGTATTTGGTCCTTAAAATATCGGTAATCGTTAAAGATATAGTTGGTAATGTTTAAAAACTGCGTAAAGTAATTCTCCAGCTAGTTTATGATACGCTAAAACTATAGGAAAACTTATTTAGTAAGCAGCTAAAAAATGGCCATTACCTTTTGATAGTCCTTCATTAAAAAGCTTTGGTAAAACTTAAGCTAAGTTTTAGCTTAAACGAAAAATCCTTCCATATTTATAATTCCATTATAAAGCTTTAGGGTAATTAATTTATAACCTTTAATCTCCGGCATTCCGTAATAGCTAGAAGGTAAAATAATGGCTTCGCGGTACCGATTAAGGCCGAATAATAAGGGT
The DNA here is from genome assembly GCA_004154915.1 of Monosporascus ibericus. Taxonomy (NCBI): domain Eukaryota; kingdom Fungi; phylum Ascomycota; class Sordariomycetes; order Xylariales; genus Monosporascus; species Monosporascus ibericus. The sequence continues at coordinate 34,813 of QJNU01000063.1, read as the reverse complement.
ATTAAGGTTCCCTTTTTTATTCCTCAGGTAAGTTAAGCCATCCTTTTTTTAGGGGGTTAGGCTTTCTTTTTTCTGTTTTTCTTTAAGCCTTGTATTTTGCGCAACAGGATCTCCATTTTCTTTTTAGGGGAAAGCTCTTTTTTCTTTCCCTTTAGCCCTTGAGGTTTATGAATTTCTGGTTTTCTTTTCTCCTCCGAATCTCTTTAGATTTTAATAGTATCCTTTAAAGTCGGGGTTAGATGTTAGGTTTAGGAAAAAAGGGATTTCCCTTACCTCGGGTTATAAAAGGCATAATATTATCAATTAATTAAAGAACTCTTTTTATAAGGGCTAAATTGTTTAATCTGGTTATTAATCCCTTATTAGCTTATAACGGAGATCGGGTATATTATGTGTTTTCTGAACGTCGTTCTGTAATATCGTCTTTATTAAGTTCAGGAAAGCTTATACCCAACTAAGCTTAGAATCATCCGTCGGGTATTAATCAAGCAGTTATTAAAATATAACGAACCTGTTATATATCTACCTGAAAATATCAGCAGTATCCGAAATAAAGCCTTAATTTGCAGGTAATAATGAGGCGAAAAATAATTTACTAGGGGTTTGTTCGTTAAAAAGATTTAAAAACTTTTCCCACAGTAAAAAACGACTACCTTTGACTATAGGCTTAAACTGATAGCTAAGGAGCGAAACTAAGTAGGTGCTATTTACATAGGAGACCGATTCATTATATATCCTAACTTCAAGAGTGAGTATGTCGTGGATCTGTGTAATCCGTATGATCTGGCTCCCAGATCATCCAGATCAACCAGATCACCTTAAAAGCCAAGTCTTCTCTGTCCGGGGTTTAGCCGTGACAGGTTCGCACTAGGCCACAAAGGTAGGTCTCCTCAAGACAGGAACTCCTGTTCCTGTAACAGTTAAACGCGGCCTTTTATACTTTATAATCGTACCGATAACCATTTTTTCGATACGGAACGTATAGGGAGCTTACGTTTTTCACCCATAAGGTACCTTCGTTTTGTACTGTTACTTTAGGTTAAATAACATAACAAAAGCTTAAGGCTACCTTTATTTCTCCCGGCGGCGCAATAATCGTAACAGTTATTAAGGTAGATATTAAAGGCGGTAATGCATTAAGAGATGGAAATAGTTCGAATATAACGGTCGTATAAGGATAATTAATCTTTTGCGAATAGGCTTATTCTTTCCTATCCCTTACGTCTTTTTGCACGCTTATATTACTTTAAAGCCATCCTTTTTGGCCAGCCGATAACGAAATTATTTTATTTAAATCTTCATCTTCCTTTTATATATGTATTAGGTAATTATTAACCTAATTTGGTGTAATAGCCTATCCGAATAGGTTTTATAATACGTTTTCGGTAACGTAAAGTAGGTTATTTTTAAGGTCCTTAATGATACTGGAAAAGGGAACCTTTTCATTGAATTAAAAATTTCGAATAATAATAACTTTATTAATTAGTAGGTTCCAGATTTCGTTAACATTCGTAAATTAATAACTGATAATAAAACTAATTTATACTTTAAAATTCAGGTTTTAAAGTCTTTATTTTTTCTTTATAACAATAGTCGTCATAACGTAAGCCATATAACCATAACCTTAAAGGTAGGCCTGTTAAGGCTTCCGATTAAGCATTATAACGCCGTCTTTATACGCTAAATAAATATAGTAAACCTCGTATGGGGTTTACTAAAAAAGGGCGTATTTAAAGGTACGGTTATATAATATATTACCGCTTTAAAAATATATACGATTAGCAACGCTGGTAACTTAACGCCATTTCGCATTATAATTACTTTTTTATTAATTATACTCCTTAAATATCTTTTATCCCCGTTTTAAGCCTGAGTATGTAATTTTAAAGGTTTAAGTTTAATATTAAAAAAAGGCGACTAAAGCATATTTCGAAGTTAATAATTTTCAAGATTTCGTTATCGTACTTAATCATTTATAGAAAAATTTTACTTTAGTTTTTAGGAGTTTTAGAAAGTATCAAAACGTTATAATTAATATATCCTACTTTCGATTTTTTAGGTAAATATCCTCAATAAAACCTAAGTATTTATCGGTAACAAATATAACATATTTATATTCTTTAAGGTTTTCTTCGAAATTAGTAAAGTCGATGACAATTCTTTATCCTAATCGAAATACTTCCTTCCGAGGCTTGCGACGTATTTACCTCTTCGCCTTTGCCGTGTTATATGTTTAGCATTCGACTGTTATAAAACTTTTTAATTGTATTCCTTTAGTATGGGAATGTAACTAAGCGATTACTTGAAGAGCTGGATGGCCTAATCGCAAGTATTACATAGTACCATTACCTGTACGTAATAATCTTTTCGACCATAAATTAATATTTCGTTTGTAAGTTATAAAGGTTATATAAAAAGTTATTACGTTAATGTTTTTAATAACGAATTAACTAAACTTATTTATTAACATAGCCATAATTTAATCTTACTTATTTCGAATATAATTATTAATCCCTTAATTATCTTACTAATAGCCTTTCTTTCTAAGCTATCTAAGTAATATTATGTTGTACGCGAATTCTTCGTAATAGGTTACGTTATAAAGCCGTAACGCTTTCGTACCGCTAAAGCTTCGAAATAGCAGATCAACCTTTCCGTACCCTTTAATCGGGACGAAGCTATTACCTGCGTATACCTTATTACCTTATATAATTAGTTTAAAGTCCAGGAACTTATTAATCAGGTTAAAGATATATATCGTAAACTCTAAATCCAAAATAAATGAATTTCTTAAAGGGTAAAACAAAACGTTTATAGTATTGCGTTAATTAATAATCAGGAAATACGCTAGAACCCGTCTTACTTCCTTTAAAAGCTAATCTATCTTTATAATTAACCTTTTTATAATCTTTAATAAACGGTTAATTCTTTCCTTTAAAAATTAATTAAAAATAATTCTTTTTTTAATTAAATTAACTAAATTAATATTAAAGTAGATATTTATAAAGGTTTTATTAAGGAATACATAATAGTATTAAGGTAACTTATAAGCCGGGCTTAAATAGACTTTATAACGAATACCTTAAGTATTCGATTCGTTACGTTTTCGCTTATTAATATTTTAGTTTACATGGGAACCTTTACGATTACCCCGTTTCGATCTTCGTTTAAGAGCCTTACTTCGCAGTTAAAAGTTAAGTAACTGCGTTTTTTCCTAATCAGGATTATCTTCATTAGATGGGTTCGTAAAAGTTCCGTAAAACGTTAAAAGCTTTATCTTAATATTTCTTGATACAAATAAGGGATACGTTATAACTTAATAACTTAAAAAATTAACTTTTAGCTTTTAGTAACTAATCGTACCGTTATCGATTTTAATTTTCTTTATTATCTGAAAAGTTATTATCCAGGTCTTTGTAATAGGAGCTAAAGCTGTATATAGGTCGTTAACTTATACGATCGTTATATTCGTTTTTAGGATCCCGTATCGCTATCCCTCTGCTATAATCTTTTATTACTTTACGATTTACTTATTTAGCCTTTTTCTAGACTTCGAAACTTACTTTAACCTTTCGCAGAACTTTTTTTAAGTATTAATGAATAGCTTAATATCGTACACATTACCGGATTCAGGTAACTTGACGTACCATTTTCGTAAGTTCTTCCTTAATAGAAAACTTATTTCCTTAATCGCTAATAATATAAATTTTAGGACCTATTTTATAAGTTCGCTAACGCTTTTACGAAAAGTTTCGTATTCCCGATTTTTGTAAGTATATGCCGCAAAATCCTAAATATAAGCTTATCTGCCTTCGGTAATCATCTTAAAAATAGTTATCGGATAACCCGTTCGATCGACTTTTTCGACTTGTATAATTCTTTCGATAAATAAACTAGCTGCTCGCGTCGTTATTTAATAAAATAATTTGTTCGTGTAGGAGTTTATTTCGGGTTTTTTAAGTTTGGTAGGCTATAATTTTAACTAATCAGAATCGATAAAGTCCTAAATATCGAACGCGTAGGCTTTAAATTGAAATTCGCCTTTAAATCGATATCAGTTTTTGGGTCCCTTATAGATAATTAAGGATGTCGACTATACGGTCGCTTTTATTATTACTAAAATATATGAATAATTATTACTAACATATAACTTATATCATTTTAGCAACGGCTGATTAATTAATATATACGCGAATTAAACCATTAAAACTTTTAATTATTAGATATAAGTTCCCTCATCGAGATCAGGCCCTATTTTTGAGGTTGTGGCTGCGCCGCAGGCGCAGCCGTGGCTAGAGCTTTCCATTAACAAGTATTTGTAGGGGTGCAATGTATCACCTAAACCCCTGTGAGAAAAAGCTCCACAAAAATAACAAAACCTTAAAAATAGAGCCTGATAGCAAGTTGTAATTTTTTGGGCTTGTTCCGAGCAGTCCCATATAAATCTTCAAAAATCTTTAATCCGAACTTTTTAAATATAGCTTCAATTTAACGTTACCTATCTTGTAGTTACGAAAAGATTAATCCAAATTTACAATCTTTATCTTTTTATATACTTTTGGTCCTAATTAAGATGCGATTAATAAAACGCGCCCGAAAAAATCGCTAAAACTTTCGTTCTGAACATGTTTTAACCTTTTCCCCTTTTCCTGCCAGTACGATAACAACATAACCTTATGAACTAAAATAATGATATATAGGGCTTAAAATCGCCTATGAAAAGCCTCGAGATATATTTTCGTCCTGATCAGCCAAGTGTAAGTAATATACTTAAAGGTTTGGGGTGCATACCTTAAACCTTCGAGGACCTAATACTTTAAAGCGACGCGTTTATCCTTATCCGATGGCTTTACCGGTCTTTTGCCGCTATAAACGTAATTAATTCATACGTTAACGTTACATATATAGCCGACAACTATATAAAGACTGTGCGCCGTCGGTTTGTTCGCCTTCTATTAAGTGCCATGTTTGGCGGGTAAGGCCGTATTTTACGGAAGGAATAGGTAAATACGGTATATAATCTGGTATTCGGAAAGCTTAATATCCTTTTCGTTATTAAGATAAATTTTTAAAAGTTTTTAATTATTTAAGCTTTTCTTTTAATAACCCACTTGATTATTATTTAACTTGTACTTTTAATAAAGTTAAACGAAAAATAACGAGTTTTTATATTAACAGTATTATGTTTTGTTTTTATCCTGATATCCGCGGAAACGAAAAAGCTCGATTTAATAATATTCGAACATATAACTACCGGATAGCATAATTATATTATTCTTAATCCTGAATAGTTATTAAGCAATTAGTTTTAAACTCCCCTACTGAATTTTATTTTCGAACAACGATATAGCTCGGTTACTATTGATAAAGTATATTTATTACCGGAACGGAAAGATTTTCAGCTTAAAAATGTTAATATCTGTAACCTACGTTCTATTTTATTTTATTTTATTTTTTATTTTTTTACGTATATTAGTTTGCGTATACAGTAACTGTTAATAGCGATATAAAAGAAATCGCGCAATATAAGGGCTTTAATTAAGCCAAAGGTTTAATTAAATATAATTACAAAATAAAAGTCCGGCGTTTTAATATTGATCGCCCCGAAATTAATATTGTTATCTTTCCTATATTTAAAGATTAACGTTCGAATTGGGCGTATTTGGATTTCCTACTGGTTAATATACCCGAGCTATTAAGTAATATCTTTTAGATTTAATTTAATAACTTGCGTGCTATTATTAAAACTATTATTTATGTTAATAATAAGGCGAAAACTATAAATATCCGTAATTACTTATTTAGGATTATAATAAGCCGGGGATATTCGTTAAATGTTATAAAGAAGGTTATTAAGTTTTATAATTGCGAAATGCCTTCCGGGGACCAAGCTTACGTATACGACAAATTAAAGCAGCTTAATGGTTTTATCCGTATTGTAATATTTACTATCGTTTTTAAATTAGGTATAGATATTCCGGATATTAATTAAGTGGTATAATAAGAAATACCGAAACTCTTTTCGATAAAGTATTTATGGTAATGATTTAGTTAAGCGGTTTGTAATTATAAGCGATTTAATATGGCTAGGTATAGATAGGTTATCCTGTTTGCAACTTATTAAGCGTTCGATAAATATGGAACTAAGCCGGTTACTAAAGAAAAGATTAAAATAACGAAGAAAAACCAGGTCCGGTAAATTAAAGAAGGTATTATACATAAGAATATAAATATCTTAACGGAAATCGACGTAGCCGGCTTTGATAATAAGAAGAACGATACGTAATTTATCGTAAATAATCCTGATTAAGACGAAACAATTATCAAATCTTAATCTTATTTTTCGGTTAATTAAAATAATTTTCGTATTGGTCGTATATTTCCGAAATAAAATCATTTCGATTTACGGAACAAAACGAAAATAAAGCCTTAATGGTATGCGTTATTTAACGGCGAATATATAGGGAAAGTAATCTTAACATATTTAATAAAAGACGACGTTATTATGTTAAAAAAGGACCGTAATAACCTTATTCCGGTTGGACCGTATTGCAATTCATATACGCTTAATTTTATCCGCATATCCGAATTTTCGAATCCGCAAAAGTTTATATAGAATTAATTAAAAGCCGGTTTGCTAAAAGGGGTCGCTTAAGAAATAATCGAATTTTGATATGAATGACGGATAAACGAATTATTTTTTACGCGGTTGTTTCCGCTTAACGGTAATGCAACAAAATAAACGTTTATTTTTATTAAACCTAAACGGTTCTTACTTAATACGTTTCCGACTAGGCTAAACGAAGTTTAAACTTTTTATTTAATTCCGCATATAGCTAATTTGGTTAAAGTGGTTCCTGAGCTTAATAAATAACAGTATTAAGACGTTTTAAAAGATCGCCTTTTTTGCGTTTTATTTCATTTACGAAAAAGCCGTTTTTTTATTTTATAAAAGGTACGGGAAACGTTCCGTAAACGGCGGAATTCGCTTAACTTAAAGCAACGGCGCCATATTCCTATACCTCGGTCCGATCTATATAAAATACGTATTGCTGCTATATTATAAGTTCGACAAACGTTGGAAAAAATCGCGAGGCCGCTGCAAGCTGCGTACGGTTTTAAGTAAGGTACACCTTATACAGTCGTTCGGTTTTAACTGATCGTTAAGGATTTAATTATAATTTTAGTTATTTAAATATTAACCCGATATACGGTTTATACGCCTTTACGATTCGGGGTTACGAGCCCGGCTATCGTAACGCCCGTACCCGTACGCGTAATTTGTAATATTTCAAATTGTTTTAATTAAGAACACCTTTTATTTCCATTATTTATAACGTTAACCTAAGGCTTATATTTCCCTAATATTTCCGATTTAATGGAATTTCCTTTATTACCGTACCCATATTTATATAGTTCGTTTGTTTTTATATCGTTACCGGAGTCGCCGGTATTACCAAAAGGCGATAATACGTAACCGGACGTTATAAATAATATATCGGAAAATGAAACCGACGTAATAATTCCTGTTAAGGTTATAAAGTTGCGCGTTAAAAGTAAATAGTCTTTGTCCGATGGTAATAATAGTCGCGATATTAAATAAAAGATTAAGAAACGAAACCCGGCCGGTTTTAATCGGGATAAATAACGAATAACGCGTTCGGTTTCGAAGTAAGGTCGCGGTCGTTGATAGGTAGGGCATCCTGGAGGTTAAGACGGACGTTTTAACTTTTTGCGGCTTTTAACGGTATATTTTCGAGTTCGCTAAAGTAGGGGATATTATAGGTATACTTCGTTAGCTTATTTATATCCTTACGGGATATAAGTATCGCTTTAAAGTTTAAAACCATATTTTCTTTATATTAAAATAGCTTAATTATATAAACAAATAACCAAGTAATGTAAATAATATTATTAGTATACTTTTTATTTATTATGCTTATTTAATTAACTTTAAATTCGTTAAATAATTTATAAATATTAGTTTTTCCTGATCCGAATTAATTATATATTATTACCTATATATAATAAACCTTATAAGCTAAAACAATTAACAGATTTTGATATAACGCGTAATAAATTATAATTTATCATATTTATTAACAAATTATACTTTTTAACTTATATCCCTTAATTTATAATACTAAGTTAATATTTTTTAAATCCTATGTTTCGGTTTTTTCTTTTTCGAGCTTATCGTATTGGTTTTTAAAATGTTCTTATCCTCTTTAACATTTAGGGTACCTTCGCTCGGGTCGATTAATTAGCGGAAGGAATTAATTATGCGAGTAAATAAATAATATAAATAATCTTTAACCAATATTATGAAGGCCATTTTTTGCTATAAGTACAGCTATTCCGACGTCCGCATTTTTTTAAGTTCTAGCTTGAGCTATTTAGGATCCCGCTTTTATAGTAAATTTGGAACTTTTACGTTTTATGATCTTGTTTTCCCGTAACGGTCAGTAATATTCTTTGGGGCCGGCCTTTTGCTATCTTTTTTTAAGGCCTGCTGCATACGTTAAATCTTTTTGGCTGGGGATTTTGGTGGTTGCGGTATTTTTATAGTAGTTAGTTTGGGGTCCTGATTAGTACTTCCGGGTTTCCATCGTATATTTCGTCGCGGTGTTAAGGGTGATTTTGGTGGTAATAAGTTTGTTTAAATGGGTGATTTTACCAAGACCTTAAACAAATCGTTTATTAATGAGTACCTTAATAGGTACCTTAAGTTAGGGTTTACCGGTATCTCCGGCTGCGGCTTTTGAAACTTTTTGTTTTAAGATGTAAAACCTGTAAGGGTACGAGGTTTCGGCTGCTTGGTACTGGGCTGTTTTTCTTTCGGCGTAGCTGGAATAACGGATAAACTTCGGAATTCTGTTATATCGGAATCCCATATAAGTAAACGAAAAGTTAGATATAATAAATAACTATTAAAGGCTTTAACGTTAATACCGAATATGCTATAATACCTATAAAGTTAATTTTTGTATATGATAATTTATTTGTTGTAAGTTTACGAATAAGTGCGGATTTTTCTCTTTCGCTTAGTATTATAAAGATAATATTTACATAATATATACCGCAAAAGGTTTTACGGTTTTGTAATTTTGATTAAGACCATAGTACTGTTATATTCCTAATACTATCCATATTATGTAAATTTTTATTATGTATAAACTTCCGAAACCGATTAACGGCCCAAGTTATAGGTTTTTTTTTAAATAGAATACGGTAGCTAAATTTATAATATAAAAAATCCTTACTTTACGATTTTAAAAAGCTACTATTTAATAATTCGTAATATCTAATTTAATAACTTTACGGTTATATTTTAATATAACGTCTCACACATATAAGCGAATCACTTTTCTAGCCTTCCGCAGTAACAAATCTAAATAACATAACCATAACATATTAAATCAATTCAAATTAATCGGATTCTTTTTCGCTAGACGTATTTATAGCTTCTTTATAAATACGCGCATTATGTCCGGGCTTCCCGGAAACGCCATACTTCCGTTCCTTCGTTTTAACCTTCTTATAACGATTGCCTTTAGCCGCTATTGGCTGCATTTTTTTACCACCCCCTTTCTTTTCGGCCAAAAGAGTTTGTTTTTTTATATAATAAGTATTCCTCCTTTTCGGAAACGTTTATTTTTAATCTTCCGACGTTTGCTTAAGATATAATTCGTTTTGCGTAATTAAACGTTTTTTTCCTAAAAAAAACCGACTTTATATAAAAGTAATATATAAGCTTTTGTTATAAAATTAACCGACTTAATTATTTTTGTCGGGAAACTACCTTGGTGATTTTTGATTTTTCTTTGTAAATAACGTCCTTATTTTGTTATTTTACGGATATTTTTAAGGGTTTTTGCGGGCGGGGAAATAAAACTAGTAAAAGTAAAAAGGGAGACGGTTGGTATAGGTATAACTGGAAGAATTTCTAAGTCGGATAGGACGTTATTAAGATCGAATAAAACAAGTTCAGCTTTTTAAAAGCCGGATTTAATGTTATCGAACGTTATGGTAGCTTTAAACGCGTCGTAAAAACCAAAAAGGGAATTTCTTTTCGTGATATAAGTATAATAGCGTCGTATTAAATTCTCGATATATAACGAATAAGCGCGTTTTAAAACAGAAAAGTAGGATACGTTAAAAAGTTAAAGCCGATAGGAAAAATAGGAAGGTATGTAAAGCGTAATAATATTATTATTCGCGTCATATTTTTCGAATTTTATTAAATAATGGCTTTCGTAACCGTCGAGGATAAAAAGACGTTTGGTTTTTTTCGTATACGTTCGAATATGTTTATTAAAATGTTAAATCCATTTTAGACTTAATTCGTTTATTATTTAATTATTATAATTAATACCGATTTTTTAATCGGTTGGTAATAAGTTATTACGATATTAAGAATCAAGGTAAGTTTTTCCTGCCAAAATAATAAATAACGGCAAAGCCTAACTTTGCGAATTAACAACTTATATAACTATAATTTATTCCCGATTCTCTTATTACGCTTATTTAGGTTTTTTACGTTTTTTAACATTTATAATTATTATACCCGATATTATAAAAAGCCTTATTAAAAAGCCCGTTTTGTCGAAGTTATAAATATCCTTTTTTACGATGCCGTACTTTACGATTATAACCCGAATAAGTTCGAACCATTTACGAAATATTTCTGGATCTTCGCATAATACCTTTTAATAATCGATTTTTCGGTTTAAACGCGTTTAAAGCTTTTTTTGCCATCTAACAAAATTCGACGCCTAGTTAATTCCGACGCGTTCCGCAACGCATTAGGCAAATAATATATTGGCCATATCTTTAACGTATTAAAGCCGGATAGGAAACGCTTACGTATTTAGGTTTAGGATTCGGTTAATAATCGATTTTTTTCGGTCGGTTTTAATTTTTGCAAAGGAGGGATAATATCGGTTCGGGCGTATTTACCGTTAAAACGGTATATTAAGGTAAAATATGGAACTTTATAAATAAAACCAAACTTTCTATAATTAAGTTTTAGGTTTCGTTTCTTTGCCTAAAAAGCTAAATTCATTCTTGCTTCTTTTATAAGGCGTTTTATAATGTTAGTGTTAAGAAATGGACGATTAAGGATAGGTAGTTGGAATAGCTAAAAAAGTGATTCGCTTATATATGTGATTCGCTTATATGTGTAAGACGTTAACGAAAGAAATAAATAATATTATATGCCGTTTTATAATTTCGTTTTCCGGTAATGGGAACTGGTTTTAAATGTTATTAGTATACATAAATACATTTTTTATTAATATTTTACAGGTTATATATATGTAATTAAGGCCTTTAAATATTTATTTAAATACGATTCCGATATTATTATAAGTAAAATATATGTTAAGAATTATATAATAATAAGTAAATTACGTTTTTATGCATATATTAATAAACCTTTTTTTATTAAGGCCTTTAGATATTGCCACTTTATCGAATCCTTATTTAAAGATATAATAAAATAGCTTGTTAACTGGCGCAAAATTTGAAAGGATAGTATATATAACTGTAAGAAAAGTAGGGAAAATGGCGCCGTAATTAATATAGTTCGTATCGAACGTTAATTTGGTAGCATTTATATTATGTATATTGCTCTCTTTTATTACGTCGCCATATTACGTTAGGACGCGGTTATTATATTTGGTTTTATTAGACGGCGGTAATTTTATTCTGATAATTGTATAATACTAGATACCATAATAAAAGCCTTTATAAATAGCAAATTTAGGGATATAAGAAGCTTACCGGTAGTAATTTTAATTAATTAGAACGGTAAATAAAAACTTAACGTATAAGATATAATAGATACGTAAAGTTTATATGTTAGATAATATCCGGGAAGGATTATTAATATTAAGAAAAAATATGTAGCGTTTTATAATATATAAACGAAGCTTATGGATAATTTACAAGTTTTAAGAAAATCCGAAGGTAATATACATAACTAGGATTAATATGCATACGAAATTTGAGATTATATAATTATAGGAATATAAATAGTTAAGTTTGTATAAATTATTAAATATTAATTTAAAAATTAACGTTATTTTTTTATAACGAAATAATAACGGATAAGGAAGGAATTAATAAACGTATATAAATTATACGAAGTCTTTTCTTTATTACAAATTGCTTAACGTACGAGATCAGTACTCCGGATGGATCAGTACTCCGGATGGTTTTTGTCATTTTTTAACAACCCAACTTTAATTATCTACTTCTTAATATTAACAATCTGGAACGGCTTACAAAAAAAACGAGAATAAACCTAGCCGTTTAGGCTAAAAAACGAAACCCGAAACTTAATTATGCGATATTTAGTTCTATATATAAAGTTACTCATTCTTCTTTACATAAACGATATACCGGTGCACCTTCCTAAAGCGACCATATACCCAGATTGCGCAAATTGACGGCGACCGAAAAGAAATCCATTGTCGACCGAATCCTTAACCTAAATACGCGAGCGTTTCTTGTCCGGCATTACTACGTTAAAGATATAGCCAATTTACTACTTGCCTAGCGCGTCGCAGGACGCGTCGGGGTTAAATGGGCGTCGAGATTTGTTAAACGGTAAATAAAACTTAAAACGTATTTAAATCGAAAGATCGATTATTAAAAGGTATTATACGAAGATTTAGAAATATTTCGCAAATAATCTAAACTTATTCGGGTTATAATCGCAAAATACGATATCGCAAAAAAGGATATTTATAACTTCGACGAAACGGGTTTTTTAATAAAACTTTTTATAGTATTAGGTATAATAATTACAAATATTAAAAAACGTAAAAACCTTAAATAAGTTTAATAAGGTAATCGAAAATAGGTAATAATTATAAAAGCTATTAACTCGTAAAGTCAAGCTATATTTTTATTTATTATTTTAATAAAAAACCCACTTTAATTCCTGGTATCGAATATAATAATTATTATCCGATTAAAAGCTTAATATAAGTTATAATAGCTAGATAACAAACGAATTAGGTTTGAAATGGATTTAGCATTTTGATAAGCATATACGAACGCGTACGAAAAGAACCAAACGTTTTTTTATTTTTGACGGTTACGAAAGTTACTTTTCGATCGAATTTAAAGAATATTACGCAAATAATGGTATTATTATTTTTTGTATGCCTGCGTATTTTTGTTATCGGCTTTAACCTTTTGGCGTATCCTGCTTTTTTATTTTAAAACCCGCTTATTCGCTGTATATCGAAAATTTCATACGATGTTATTATACCTATATCGCGCAAGAAGATTTCCTTGCTAGTTTTTACGATACGTTTGAAGCTGTTATAACGTCCGATAATATCAAATCCGGATTTGCAAAAGCCGGATTTGTTTTATTCGATTTTAATAACGTCCTATCCGATTTAGAAATTCCTTTAATTATACTTATATCAACCGTTTTGCCGCTTACCTCCGCCGGTTTTAATTTTTCGCCTTTTGCGAAAACCCTTACAAATATCCATAAAGTAATAAGATAAAAACGTTATTTATAAAGAAAGATCAAAAATTATCAGGGTAGCTCGCCGACAAGAATCGTTAAAGCGGTTAATTTGTTAGCCAAGAGTCGTCTGGTGTTTTGGCATAAAGTTATTTTCCTGGAATAAAAGGCTACCTAATTGCGCAAAATTAACCATGTCCTTAGCAAACGTCGTAGAACTAAAAACAAACGTCTTTAAAAAGGAGGAATACTTATTATATAAGAAGGATAAGTTCCCCTTGCCGAAAAGGAAGGGGGTCGTAAAAAAATGCAGCTAATAACGGCTGAAGATAATTATCGCAAAAGGGTTAAAACAAACGAACGGAAGTATGGCGTTTGCGGCAAGCCCGGACATAATGCGCGTACTTGTCAGGAAGTTATAAAGACGTTTAGCAATAAAGAATCCGATTAATTTTAATTAATTTGATGTATTATGGTTAATTAATTTAAATTTGTTATCGCGGGGTGCTAAAAGCCATCCGGAGTACTGATCCATCCGGAGTACTGATTTCGTACGTTAAGGTAATTTATAAAATTCTTTTATTTGAATATATACCGAATATAATTGCTATAGTTATTTAATACATAATTAATATTATTTACTTTAATATAACTTACTTTTATTTCGTATATCTTTTTATATTTCTTTATATTATAATAAGTAAAATTAACTTATTTATGTTATTAAACATATAAAATATTTATTATAAGATATACTTCCATATTTTTTATAATGTTACAGCATATAAACGATCTTAATAATATATTAAAAGCCCTTTTTAAAAATCCTGACGATAATATATCTTAAATACACTCGGCGAATTCTGAACCTTTTATTAAGTAAGTTAGATTCGCTAATAATGCTATTAAAAATTAACCTTAAGAACGAATAATAAAGTCCTAAATTAATAAATAGCCAGAATTATTATCAAAATAATCCGCGATATAGTATAACCTGTAGCCTCGGTTTAATTAAAATAATTTCGTATTAATTAAATAACATTCGACCGTTTTAAGATATAGGACGTACTTTATAAAAAGTGCATATTATGCGTAATTAATTGTAGATATTAGGTTTATGTTATAAAGCTATATTAATATAAGAGAAAACTGGAAGCTTGTAAATATTTTACGTTTTAACGTTAAGTCGACCGTATATTAATTAGGTAAATTTTACAATTAATAATAATTTTTGAATTCGGTAGTATCGCGAAAGGCTTATATCAAAAATGGGATTTCTTATTTTCGTAAGGTTTGGCATTTATATAAGCGTTAAATGCTAACATTACCGTTTAGGACATTTTAAAAAGTAACGCTTAATAAAATAAAATTTACGTTATAGCAGATGATGCGGGCCTTATAGGTTATTAAATTGTAAGTTTAATTAAGAATAATTAATTAAATACGGCTTTTATAATTTAACGAAAAGAATATATAAACCGAGCATTTTATAAACGATGCGAAAAAAGGTTTATAATTTTATGAACCCGACCGATTAGCTAAAAGGTACATATTATATAACCGTTTTATAAATGTTATAATTTACGAGATTATGCGGGTAATAAATGTGTAAACTGCCTATGGGAACGCGGTAAGGAATGTTTATACGCGGTTTTAAAATATAAGGCATTAATATATGGCCCGAATAAAGGTTTTCAGGAAGATTTAAACCCGGATATAACGTTTAGGACGAATATAATTTTAGGTGTTATTAATATAAATAAGATTATTAATATATAGCTTATAATAACTCTTAAAAAAGGGTAAAGGTAAAGGTAGAAATTCCAGAAAATATGCAAAGATATTGGCTGGGAAGTTAGTTATATATAAAGTACAGGGGTTAATATAAAATTATGCGATATATTAAGTTATAAGTAATACGATATTATTAATACGTTAATTTATTTTAATCCGAAAGCTTTATATAGCATTACCATAAATAAAACCTTTAAATTAAAAAACCTTAATTAAGATTATACAAAATAATAAGTTGTACTAATATTAAAATTAAATCCTTATAAAAATTATAATAAAATATAAAAATAATAAGAAAATAAAAGATTATATTAGCAGTTCGTTTTCGTTTAATAAATCCTTATTTTGGTTATCCGATAACGACGTAAAGTATAACGGATAATCTTAATTAAAACTTTTTACCGAGTTATTTATAATTTATACTGTAAGATTATAACCTTTTTCAGTATATAGGATATTACGGTTATCTGAAACTAAATTATCTTTAGCGAATTCAGTATTAAGAATTACGTAAATAATTACGTTAAGGTAACTTTTAAATTAATTCTCGTTTTTTATCGTATTTAACCAGTTAAGCTTACCTTTATCGTTAATAATAGGTACGGTATCGTTAAAGTTAACAAGCTTAACCTTTATAACTTTCCAGCTTGCGGCTAAAGTATTTTCGGATTTTCAGCTATCCTTTTTAACTCGAGATGGATATTTTTTAACAAGTTAAAAATTACGAAACAAAAAATATAAACGTTTAAGTATTTCCGTACGGATGTTTGGAATAATATAGCGCTTATTTTGCGAAAAAAGTATAAAGCGCATAAAATTCGCGCTAAAAGGAAATCCGATACCTAACTAAAAACGAATTTCGGAAAAACACAATATTAACGTTATGTATATTATTTCTCGATCGGCGGAATTCGCCAGTAAGCTACAAGTTCTAATGTTTGCTTTTTCGATTAAATATCTTTTATGTTTTCTTCTTGGATTTTGTAAAATTTAAACTTAATATTAAGATCAAATCATTAAATACGCGATTTAATATTACAAAACGTAATATCTAATCGAAATAAAGCATTTTTTTCCTATCATTATTTTAACCGGCTTTATAAAAAAAGACGGATAATATCGGTATTAACCGTTTAATATAACCAACATTATTAGATCGTATAGCATACGAAAGATATAAATAAACCTGGGCTTATTAAAAAAAGCGGTAATAATTTCGGAATTCTTTATCGATAAAAGTTATATCGTTTAACTGTTGGTTATTATTAACGGTCGGGTCGAAGAAATTGTCACCTTACGGAATGTTATCCGTATTAAAGATATGGCCGGCCCCAGAATTAACCGATAAAAGAATTTCTTTTAAAACGTTTTAATTAGGATTACGTCGTTTAAAAAGTAATACGCCTAAATTATATTCCCGAATTAAAAGATAAAATACTTACGAATTATCCGTTAAGTTATTTATGTTACCAGATAACGCATTATTAGTAAATAACGTTAAAAGATCTTTATTAAATAAATCTTTATTTATTAACGCGTTTTAATTAAAATCCTGCGATGCTTTTTTTATCTATTTAACGTAATTAAAATATTTCGAAACTATATTATACGCGATAATCTCGAACCTAGCGACGGTTAACCGGGAATATATATATTTAATAAACTTGGTAAACTGGGCTTTCGAAGAAAAGTTTTTAATCGATTTATTTTTAGTAGTTCCGTATATACCAAATGCTTTTTTTACGAATAGTCCGTATCGATTGCGTAATTTTTGCACAAATAACGTAAATATGCAAGCATTATGTATATAAAGGATTAAGGGTTCGAGTAAGTAAAACTTCGGCGATTTTTAATATAACTACGTTATCTTATTTAAGAATTAATAATCTGCCTTCAAGATTATTTGCGCTATATACGTCCCTTCGATATTATTAAGTTAATAGGTACGTATAAATATAAGCAGGAAGTTTATTTATATATGGAAAAAGGTAGGAACGGAAAAAAGTTACCCTTTTTTATTATATAAGTCGATTGTTTCAGCTTAATTAACCTATATTTTCCGGATATAATTAGTTATTTTCTAATCCTTATAAATAAGATAAAAGCGATTCGAAAACCGATAAGACTATTTTTTTTTTAAACCCGCATATTTCCTGAGAGATTTTTCGATAAATGTTATAAGTACCGTTGATAGTACCTTCGTTTTAATTAACTGCACTTAATAAAATCGAACAGCGTTTATTATACGGTAAACGATTTAATTTAAGAAAGTTTAAAAACTTTTATTTATTTCGTTTATAAAGCGCATTAATAAAAATAAGGAATAAATTCCGGATAATATTAATTACGAATTAACGAGAAGTATCTGGTGGTATTAAATATTATTATAGCGTTTCGTAAAACCATTTTATTTTCTAATGCTGATTAAGAAAAAACATAAATTATTTTAATTTTCCTTTAGGGATACGATTATAACGACGGATAAAGGCGGTAATAAAGTTCCGCATAACAGATCTGTATCGAAGCGTTATATTACGAACATGGTTTTAAATATTAAAGTTATCGTATTAAAACATAATATTATCTTATCGTACTTAATTATAAAGTTTAGCTTAGTTTAATTAAAACGGTATTATTATAAAGAAAGTAACGTAATTACCTTTGCTGTTTTTGATAACTAGGTAACGTTTTTATTTAATGTAAAATAATTTTCGTAAATACTTAACCTTTTTAATATATCGATTTTATTTCGTAAAAAACCCGAGGTTAACAAAAACCTGTTTAGTAAATAAAGTAAATAATTGCCGTTAATTTTGGAAACGATCCTAACAATGATAATTAAGATTATGAGAAAAGAATGTATAAAAACGTCCGGATCGTTGTTGCTATAAGACCGTTTCGTTTTCCGCTTCGCGTTATACGACTACCACTTTTTTCTTAGGTATATAATTACCTAATTTCAAGGCTTGAATTAGTTAAAAACTAAAATGTTTATAAACTGTGAACTTTTGTTTAAGGTAATATAGATTATTTTGACATTAAATAATAAATTCTTTAATAAGCGGCGGAATTTAGGCCTTTTTACAAAAGTTATAAGCTTCTCGTGTAACATATTATGGTATTTGCTGATGGTAAGGTTCTAATTAATAAGAAAAATAAACTTTTGCTAATTTTCGCAGTTTAATAGCCTGTCGTGTATTCGCTTTTTTTTTTTTTTTTTTTTTTTAATATATTAATTAATCGGTTAATCCGGGCCGTTAAATTATGAGCTCGGTTATCATTATTATGAAGGACCTAACCGCGGATATAGCTTTCGAATCCTATATCCATCCGTCGTTATTACCAAAATGTTAACGTACGTTTGCGTATATCTTATTTTGTTAGGCTTACGCAGTAAAATTGGGAGAATTCGGTTGCGTCGTATTTTAAGAGGGCGAAGATAACGTAACGTGTTCGGGATGTAGCTAATAAATACGTTAGTATTTAAAAGTAACAAACGGGTTCTAATCAGGACCAAAATGATATTAATGATAAGCCATAATTCAAAGAATTGTACAAATATATATATATTTATAAGAAACGTTTTATTGTTAAGTTATTATAGATTTCCGTTTTTCTTAATAATGAAATTTACAGAACGAACCCCTTTTTCGCATAACTATAACTCAGGCCTCGCTGGCTCGTTACGGGGATTTGGGGTTTGATTGGTTGATTTTTAGCGTTGTGGAGCGGTACTTGAGTGACTTCGAAGAAAATGAAGAACGAGCCAGGGAGGTCTGAGCTAGCTGAGGTAAGATATAAGGGACATTAGTTATGTTGTTATATTCGGTCAGTTGCAGGTGCTATCGCACGCGTACAACTCTAGGTAGCTTAGTTACGGAACATATATATGCCGATAAAAAGGTGACCTTTCCGTATATGGGGTGCGCTACGCACCCCCCAGCTAGCTGACACGTTACGATCGCTTATTTCCTAGATATAAACTTCGCTATATATAACATAAGGGATAGCTGTGAGCTAGGGTGAGGTGATCGCCAACCAGGCGCAGAGTAAATTCCAAGAAGTGAGTGTATTAGGTTACTTCCATCTAGCGTGCTCCATTAGTTGCCAGATGGTTATTTATGCTAATAGGTGGGTCGGCGACTAGTCAGTTACTAATCGCAGACCCTTAAAAGCTGTATCCTTATAATTACTCCCCCCTTTTAAGCTGTTGGTTTTTAATAGCGTTATTATTAAGGTACCTTAATCGTAGGCTGGGTTACGTAGGCTGGCCGATGGCTTTCCGTAAGTTCGCGCGTAGGTTATATTGTAATAATAGTTGCTCTAATTATTAGCGCGTACTTTATTGGGGTGATTAATTATGTTCCGCCCGGTTTCTAACTTTGGTTCGTTTTTCGGCCCTGCTTTGTTTACCTTTTACTCCCTTTTATTATGTCCGTATCTTCGTTTTCTTTACGTACATATTCCGCTTGGTCTTCTTTTTACCTCCAGTTTATATTATTTTTTCCATTTATATTGCGTATATCCTTCGTTTCGTTTCCGTTCCCTTTTCGTTTTGTTTACGAAGAAATCATAATTTGGTTTTTATGATTTAATTTTATTTATTTAATAATATTTAATCGGTTTATTTCCAACTAGTATACGATAGATAACTGCTTGCTAAAAGCCCAAAAATAACCATATAACTAACATTTAACTTATATTCGAATTACCTTTTAATTGTTATACGGCCCGTTTCCGATCGGGTTATTATTGCTTTACGATCTTTAGGTTATCCTATTTTTTATATCCGTATTTAACTTTCTTTTCGTAATATTGTAATATCTTGGGCGCATATTCGAAATGCTTTCGGGGTTTTTACGTATTATACTCGGTAAGTTAACCTTTCTATTTAATAAGGTATTTGCGCTACCCCCGGTTATTACGGTAACGGACGATATCCTTTACTACTTATTTTTCCTATTCTTTTATTAGGTTTAGTAACCCCGTCTGGGCGTTACCTGGTTTTCGATTATGCTACGGTTCTAATAAGGATACCGGAAATATATTATATATCCCTTGATATTTAATAAAGAAAACCACTTTATATGTTTAAAAGTTTATTCGCTCCTTAATTGTAACCCGGATATAAGTAAGTATAAACCTTTTATTCTTAATCTTAAAATATTTAATTAATAGGTTTATTTATTATCTTAATTAAAATTTTATAAACGTATAACGTTAATTATAATACTTCTTTTAAGCTATTATTGCTTTTTTTTTAATGTTGGTATATTATTCGGCGGATAACCGCCATCTTTTTAAACCCTTATTTTTATTTTTTTAAACTTATCTTTTAAATCTTTATGGAAGGTATTTTATTATCTTAGGGTAATATCCGTATAAAGCCTTAAACGAGAAACGGCTGGTAATCGCGTTCCGCGCGTTATTATATACGAATTCCGTACTTTATAATAACTTTATTTAATAATCTTAATACTTATTAACGTAATTACGAAAGTAATACTTTAATATTTAATAAGTACGTTTTATTTACCCGTTAATCTGCAGCTGATATACGGTTGATATCTACCGCTTTATTTTTCGTTGCTTTTAAAACTTTACCCAAAATTTATTTATTAATAGCTTATCTTTATCGTTAATAATTCCAGCCGGCGTTCCGAACTTACATTTTACCTTATCGTAAAATAATCGGGCTAACTCGGCCGCGGTTAAAGTTTTAATAATAATAAAAATAACCCAAATTTTATAAAACGATTAATAATTACTAGGACCGTATTATACTTTAATTTATTTAAACTTAAGCTTTTAAATAACTTTATGATAAAATTTAACGTAATTTTCTAAAAAAGATTATTTAAGTAATAATAAAGATTATAATTAGCCGTATGGCTTCTGGCGTAACTTTAATATCCTTTAACAACACGGATACCGTTAGGTATATTTTCGGATATCGTTCGTTATATTTTTCTAATAAAACTTTTTAATTATTAATTCCAATATACGGATATATCCTATATAACCGGCTTTAAGGTTATCGTAATATTAGTTAATCAATTATTTCCGTAAAGTACCTTATGACGGGATTACGAATTTATCCCAATAATATAAGACCTTATTTGGGTTTAGGAAATATTTTCCTTTTATTTCTGCTTGGCGTCCGGCTATCCTTATTAGCTCCATAATATCCAGGTCTTTGGTTTGCAGCTTTCGAACCTGATCGTAAAACTGTTAAGAAGCTTTCGGTTAAAACGCCGTTTCGTTTTTGGCTAACTTTTTACCAAGAAACGTAAGACGTACTAGTTATAAATAATAGCCTTAGCATTAATTTTGTCCTTCTTAGACTTTTCGAAATCCGATCGTAATACGGTTATAGTTTACGGCTGTTATCGTTTAACCGTTAATTTTGTTATTGTTACAATCTGCGCTAATATTATTATACGCAAGCAGTAGGTTTAACAGGTACATAATTTCCTACCTTCCCCCTTTTTTCGAAAGCTTCCTGCGATCGTATAGCGAAAATTTTCCGCCTTTTTTACGCGGATGGGGGTTACCTAAGCTTTCGCCATTCGGAATCTGTCTGGAAATTTTACGACAAGTAAATTCTAAGCCGCTTTTATGAGGTTTTTACCCCCTTATAGTTTTTTAAATCGCGTTATATATTTGCGACCCTTTTTTGTACGCTTTCCGATATCTTATTTATAAGCCTAAGCTTTTTGGATAACGTAAGGATTACGTTTCCATGCTTAATTTTTCCCGATATGTAATTTAAGCGTTTAAAAAGTCCATCCGCCGGATTAACGGTATTCGGTTAATACTCGATCTTAAAGTTAAATTATGCAAAACGATAAACTTATTACGTTAACCTTCTTTTTAAGTTACGCGCTAGTACCTTTATGATATCTTTTAATATCATATAATCGATAAATATTTAAAACTTTTTTTCCGTCCCTTTAAAATATTAGCATTAATGTTTTAGGCTTTTCATAATTACCAGTAATTCTTATTACCTTACGGCTTATCGTTTTTTAATTAGGTTTAATTTTCGTATTCAGTATATAACTGGACGTTAATACTTTCCATATTTTTATAAAAATATCCCCGATATAACTTTTATTAAAACGTTTGTTTTAATTTTAATATTTTTAAAATTATCCTAATAGTAAAGTATAGTCGCCGACTAGAAGGCGTCCTTTAAGGTTCGAAATACTTTTTTAACTTTTTCAGGCTAATAAAATTCTGCTTTTTTGCCTTTAACCTATATACCTTTTAAAAACTTCGTAATAAGCTTAATAATACGCAAATAATACGCAATGAACTTCTAATAAAAGTTCGCAAATCCTAGGAAAACCTGGATATCCCGGATTAATTCCGGTTTTGGCCATGCTTTAATGGCGTTAACCCGTCGGCGGTCTATCTCCAAGCTGTCGGTATTAATTACAAACCTTAAAAACTTTATCCTTTTCTTAAAGAATTTGCATTTAAATACCTTTACGAATAATTAATATTATAATAACCGTTCATAAACCAATCGGGAATACTTTACATATTTCTTTTCGTTATCCGAATAAATAACGATATCGTTTAAGTATACCATATATATATGATCTATTAACCTAGTTAATACTTTCTGCATATAGCTTTAAAACGTAACTGGCGTATTAATAAAATTAAACGGCATAACCGTATATTCAAACTGGCCGTAACGCGTTCGGAAGGCAGTTTTCCATTTATTGCCCTTCCTACTCCCGACACGGTAATAAACATCCTTAAGGTTAATTTTCGAAAATACCTTAACGGCCCTTAAGCGGTTTATAACCTTTAAGATTAAGGGTAAAGGGTACCAGTTCTTTATCTTAACCCGATTTAGCCCTTTATAATCGACGTATAGTCGGAGGTTACCGTCTTTTTGGGGCATAAATAATACTAGTATTTCTATATCTGCTTTCGAATAACGTATTTTACCTACTTTTAAGTTCTCCCGTACGTACTTTTTTAACGCTTTCCGTTACGCCTTCGATATAGGATAAATAGGCCTAAATAAGGGCGTCTTCCCTGGAATCAAATTTATCGGGTATTTTACTTTTAATAACTGGGGGATTTCCTTTATAGCTTTTTTAGAATATACTCGCCAGAAGTCCTTTAGGCAGGCTAGAAGCTTTATTACTTCTTAAGGTAATTATTTTCCGAATTCAGGAATATTTAATTCGTTTACTAACCTTATTAGGTTAATAATATAAGCCTATTTACTTACGGATATTAAGTTTGCGATCTTCTGTTTATCGATCTTTTATTACGGCTTATATAACTACTCGCATATAATTATTTTTAATACGATTCTTAACCTGCCCATCCCGGATCGGGATAATAAAAGATTAGGCGTCTTCCGGTCGTAACGTATCGCGAAATAAATTTGTTGGAACTTTCGTTTGATCCCGTTATTATCCGGTATGCTAACAAAGATCTTATATATTTCGTAATACTTAATATACGCGCTATTAACGCCGATAAGGCCCGAAATGTCTACGGCGACTAATCGAAGGCCAAGTTTTTTCGCTAGTCTTTTATTAACTATATTAACTTGCGTTCCGGTATTTATATTTACCTATATTGCCATATTCCCCGCATCTTTTTTAACAAATACCTTCCTTTTAAAAGGTGGTTTTATTCCGACCGTCCTGCAGTCGTTTACCGAAATGGACTGGACGTATATATTTACTTCGGCTCCTTTTTTGTGGTTACGTCTAGGGAGTGGTTTGATTTATGGTTATATATCGTGACGTTTTATACGGCTTTCGGAGGTTATTTTCCGTGCGGTCAGGCCGGCAGGGACCTCGTATCCCTTTTAAATTTGCAATCCAAGGCCTTATAGCCTAGCCTCCTATAATTATAATACCTTAAAGGGCCCTTATGCGAATTAGAGGTATTAAACCTCGTAAATTTGTTTCGATCGGAGTTGAATCGGCGATTATCCGACTTCCGAATGTAAGATCGCTTATAATCCTTATTACTTTTTCGTAATACTTTTAGTTTATCCTTTCCCTTGGAACTTTTTTTTTCGAAAGCGTTAAAATATGATCGTTTATTTTTGCTAATACCCTTAACAAGGGACGATTGGTCCTTATTTGCTTTCTTTCAGGTATTTTGATACCGTTTTGCCTTATTTATAACGTTGTTAATTCGATTTAGCTTAATATTTTTACGTAATAAGGTATTTCGCAACCTTAATATGAATTTGTAAAAGTAATTAAATACGAAGCGCTTATTATCCAGATTATTTTCCGGGTTTAAGGCGTCCGCGGGCTTTGTTTTATAAACTAAAAGCCTTTATTTAGCATAAAAATGCAGCGGCGATTAATCGGTTTGTTATTGTAATTCCATAAATTACTTTCTGTATTTTCGATTAAGAAGATTAAAATTCGAATAAACTTTTTTGATGAAAATTTACAGATTTTCTATTTTTAGCTTTTTTCATAATTAAAGTAATTAAACGTAACGCAATATTATCGTCAAGCGTTCGCAATTAGGACGTTTACGTATCCTAGAGCCCATTAAATATAGGTAATAGCGTTTTGCCTTAACCGTTCCGTATAAGCTTCGGTTACGGCTTTTATCCAGTTTTTTTTTCTTTAATTAACGTACGCTTCGTAAGTTTCCGGTAGTTATAATGCGGTATCCGTTTATCGCCTTTAAGCTTTTATAACAACGTAACGATTAATTTATAAAATTTTACTTTTTTAATTTATCCGATCGTTTATTATTCGGCTAATTCTTGGAGGAATTCTACATATTATTTATTCTGCTGGCGAATAATCTCCAAAATCTGATTATTATTAAGGGGTTTAAGTTCCCCTTGTTTTAAGCTTCGGGACGTCGCAATTACGTTGCGCCTGTTTTCCGACCGTTTTACTAACGGCTGTCGAAATACGTTTCGATTATATACGTAAGGGGATTCGTAATTTTAAAGAGCGTCGCCTTTTCCTTATTAGGGTTCTGTATATACGTATATCGTAACCGATCGTTCGTCGACCATATTTAGGTCCGCAGTCTTTTTTGTTGGTAACTGTCAGATATAGGGGACATCAGTTGTGTTGTTGTATTATGCTATATACGTGTGCTGTTGCACGCGTACAGCGTTAAGTAGCTTAGCCACGGAACATGTATGGGCCGATCAGTAGGTGACCTTTCCGTATATGGGGTGCGCTACGCACCCCCCAACTAGCTGACATACCCCTTTAACGTCTTAAAGTTTTCACGGCGTTAATCGTTACACTTTATTATTTCGTAAAACTACAACTATCCATTCCACCTTTCCTCCGGCGATTAAATCCTTTTAATTAACTAATTCTTCGTTTAAAATAACCTTTAAAACTTTCCTCCGTTAATTTAAAGCTTTTATAATATTTATTAATTTTAATTACTTTTTAAAATTCCTAAAAGTCTTTCGTAATAAGGTTTTAATTAATCTATTAATTAATATATCGCTTATAAGCGTATAATATATTTTAATTAAGTCCTTTTTTATTACTTTTTATAATTAGTTGTCAGCAGTCACAGTGATTAAATGCAGGAATCTGGCGTAACTCTCATGCGTTGGTTCTATGTGTTCTAGGAAAGGACAAATCTAGTCCGTGGGCAATCGCCCTTACATACATGATTGGGTGACAAAGGATCGTCTGTGGACAAAGGGTGTCCCAGGCTGCAGGAGTGATCCCTGGGCCCACAAAGCCAGCCAGCAGGTAACACCTGTAAGCACCAATTGCCGACATTAGTAATTATATATATTTACGTACCGTAACTTTATTTATAAAAATAGGATAACGTACCACACCAGCTCCCCGCTCACACCAGCTCGCCGCTCGTTTTTTTACCATTTCAACCATATAGCTTTAATTATTTATTTTTCAATACTAATAATATAAAACGGTTTACAAAAAAAACGAAAATGAACCTAACCGTTCAGGCTAAAAATCGGAACCCGAAACTTAATTATAAACGTCTTTATACGATATATAATATCTCCGAATCTACCTTAAAAAACCGATACAACGATATAACTTCCCGAGCTAATATTATCCCTAATTTACGAAAATTAACGCTAACCGAAAAAAAAGTAATTATCAACCGTATCTTTAACCTAAATACGTAAGCGTTTCCTGTCCGGCTTTAACATATTAAAGATATAGCAAATTTATTACTTACTTAACGCGTTACAAAACGCGTCGGGGTTAATTAGGCGTTAAAATTTGTTAAACGGTAAAAAAAGTTCTAAACGTATCTAAATCGAAAAATCGATTATTAAAAAATATTATGCGAAAATCCAAAAGTATTTCGTAAATAATTCGAACTCGTTCGGGCTATAATTATAAAATACGGCATCGCAAAAAAGGATATTTACAATTTCGACGAAACGGGCTTTTTAATAAAGCTTCTTATAATATCGGGCATAATAATTATAAATGCTAAAAAACGTAAAAAACTTAAATAAACGTAATAAAATAATCGGGAATGGGTTATAATTATATAAGTTATTAATTTATAAGGTTAAATTATACCGCTATTTATTATTTTAACGGGAAAAACTTACCTTAATTTTTAGTATCGCAATAACCTATTACCAATCGATTAAAAAATCGGTACCAGTTTTAATAATTAAATAATAAACGAATTAAGTTTAAAATAAATTCAATATTTTAATAAGCATATACGAACGTAGACGAAAAAAACCAAACGTTTTTTTATCCTCGACGGTTACGAAAACCATTATTCGATCGAATTCGAAAAATATTACGCGAATAACGGCATTATTACGCTTTATATGCCCGCGCATTTTTCCTATCGGTTTTAACCTTTCGACGTTTCCTGTTTTTCCGTTTTAAAGCGCGCTTATTTGCTTTATATCGAAGGTTTAATACGACGTTACCATACCCATATCGCGAAAGAAGATTTCTTCGCCGGTTTCTACGACGCGTTTAAAACTACCATAACGTCCGACAACATTAAATCCGGATTTACAAAAGCTAGACTTATTCCATTTGATCCTAATAACGTCCTTTCCGAATTAAAAGTTCTTCCGGTTATACCTATACCGACGGTCTCGCCGTTTACCTCCGCCGGTTCTAATCTTTCCCCTCCCGCGAAAACCCTTACAAATATTTATAAAGTAACTAAATAAGGACGTTATTTACAAAAAAGGATTAAAAATTATTAGGGTAGCTCGCCGACAAAAATGGTAAAATCGGTTAATCTTTTAACGAAAAGTAACTTATTACTTTTATACGAAGTTACTTTTTTTCGAGAAAAAACTGCCTAATTACGTAAAACGAACCATATTTTAAATAAGCATCAAAAAACCAAAAATAAACGTTTTTAAAAAGGAGGGATATTTATTATATAAAAAGGATAAGCTTTTCTGGCCGAAAAGGAAGGGGATGGTGAAAAAATGCAGCTAATAGCGGTTAAAGGTGGTTGTTATAAAAAGGTTAAGACGAAGGAACGGCGATGTCGCGTTTACGGCAAACTTGGACATAATACGCGCACTTATTAGGAAATTGTAAAGACGTTTAGCGATAAAAAATCCGATTGATTTTAATTGATTTAATGTGTTATAATTAACTTATTTAAATTTGTTATCGTAAAGTGTTAAAAAACGAGCGGCGAGCTGGTGTGAGCGGGGAGCTGATGTGGTACGTTATTAATATTAATTAATTATATAGTTTATTAATTAGTATATTATATATTTAACGGTTTTATATCGAAATTAATTTTTAATTTTTTAATTAATCGAAAATTAAATAAGATTTTGTTAATAACTTACGTAAGAAATAATAATTCCGTTTTGGTTATAAAAATAATTATTATATTTTACTTATTCGCCCGCTATTTTATTATTATTCCGAAAAACTTTTTCGATCGATTATATTATCCGCAAAAAAAGCGTTACTTTAAATATTTATAAAGTTTTTATTATTAACTTATAACGTTAACGTTTTAATACCGATTAAGTATAATATAATTTTATTAATAACGTTATAATATACGTTATTGAAGTTTTAATTAAATCGTACAAATTAAGATATTATAAAAAATATATTAGGTCACGGATTAATTATAATATATAAAATAAAACCGGTTTTTCTTTGATATTTATTTATTAAACTTAAATAAGTTAAATTAAGATTTGGTAATAATTTAACGTTTATTATTAACGTTTTTAAAAAGTTATTTAAATTTTTTTAAAGGATTAAATTAATTTATTTATTTATAAAGTTAAATTAAGATAATTAAATTTTCTTATTAAATTTGTTTTTAATTACTTTAATTTTAAAAAACTATTATAAATCCTTATTACTTTTAAAGATATATCGTTTTTATATTTATTAAATTAATTAATCGATAAGGTTTTAATACTTTTTATTATACGTAATAACTATATTGTCGACGTAAAAAAATAAAAATACCCCTTAATAAAGGAAATAACATAATTCGTAAAAAACGGAATTAAATTTTAAATCCTTAAATATATTAATTAAATCCTTTTACTAAAATAAAAGCAATTCCTTTAATCCGTATAATACCTTTTTAATTAAAAATATCTTATTACGTTATGGGTATCCTAGGGGCGTTTTTATATATATTTCATAAGGTAGGTTCGCATTAACGAAGGCGTTTATAACGTTATATTACTTAAGCTTTAGGTTAAATTTAGCCGTAATAACAATTAAAGCTCGAAATAACTTTTTAATAAATATAAATACATATATATTTTTATATACGTTTTTAAGCTATTAATTACCTCGTACGACGAAACGGACCTTATATTTTTAAAATTAATTATATTTATTAAACTTATAAACGTATATTTATATGCATTTTAACATTTATTTCCCTTTAATAAACAATTAATTAACGGTTTCCTAAAACTTTATTTCTTTATAATTTTATAAGTAAGCCGCTTTAACGTTACGAAATATCTTTTTTAACGGATATGTATTTAACTTTTTATAACCTCGTAGCGGTAATAGTAAGTTTCGCCTATATATCCGGTTTAACGACTTAGGTAACGTTTTTATTTTTACTATATTAAAGCCTTTCCGATTAAGGCGGTACGTATTTCGGGTTTTTAATTTTCTTAAACTTTTGCAGTTTACTGGCCGGTTATTACGCGTACTTATAAAATAAGTTATTCGTCCTGCATTAAATACGGCTTTTTAAATTTTGTGGTTATTTTTAATAATACCCTTTCGATTTAAAACGTACGGGGAGTCTATATTTATAACCCGTAGGATATTTTCGTTTTTTATCGTTATTTTATGTTAGATAAAGGGATAAAAGTTTAAGGTTACCTTTATTACTTCCGCCGGCGTAATAATCGTAGCAGTTATTAGTATAAACGCTGGTGGCGGTAATAGTCCAAAGGTTGGAAATAGCTCGAATAAAGCGGTCGTATAAGGATGATTAATTTTACGCGAATAAGCTTATTTTTCCTTATTCCGTACGTTTTTTTCGCCTGTGCCATTTTAAAACCATCCTTTCGATCTAGCTGGTAACTAAATTCTGTTTAAGTTTTTATTCTTTTTTTAGATATATATTAGGTAGCTATTAACCTGATTAAGTATTTTTACCTATCGGAATAAAATTTATAATTTATCTTTCGTAACCTAAAAAAAGTAGTTTTTAAGGTTTTTGATATTATTAAAAAAGGTAATTTCCTTATTAAATTATACGTTTCGAATGGTAATAACTTTGTTCGTTAATAGGTTTTAAATTTCGTAAATATTTGTTAATCGATAACCGATAAAAAAGTTAATTTATATTTTAAAATTTAACTTTTAAAACCTTTGCTTTTTTTTTATTACAATAATCGTTATAACGTAAGCCATATAGTTATAAATACGTAAGTAGGCCTTTTAGGGTTTCCGATTAAGTATTATAACGCCGTCTTTATACGCTAAGTAAATATAATAAATCTTATATAAAGTTTATTAAAAAAAAAAGTATTTAAGGGTACGGTTACATAAATATACTGCCGTTTTAAAAATATATACGATTAAAAACATTAATAACTTAATGCCATTTCGTATCGTAATCGCTTTTTCCTTAATTATACGCTTTAAACGTTTTATACCGCCGTTCTAAACCTGGGTATGTAATGTTAAAGGCTTAAGTCTGATATTAAAAAAAGGTAATTAAAATATATCTCGAAATTGGTAATTTTTTAAAATCTTGTTATCGTATTTAATTACTTATGGAAAAACTTTATTTTGGTTTTTTAGAACTTTTAGAAAGTATCGAAATATTATAATTAATATATTTTGTTTTCGGTTTTTTAAATAAATATCCTAAATAAAGCCTAAATATTTATCGGTAGCAAATATAACGTATTTATATTTTTTAGGATCCTTTTCGAAATTAGTAAAATCGACGGCGATTCTTTGACCTAATTGGAATGTTCCCTTTCAAAATTTGCGACGTATTTATTTCTTCGCTTTCGCTTTATTATATGCTTAATATTTAATTGTAATAAAACCTTTTAATCGGATTTTTTTAATATGGGATTATAATTAGGCGATTACTTTAAGGCCTGAATAGCCTAGGCGTAAATGTTATATAGTACCGTTACCTGTACGTAATAGTTTTTTCGTCCATAAATTAACGTTTCGTTTATAAGTTATAAGGGTTATATAAAAGGTAGTTACGTTAATATCTTCGATAACGAACTAATTAAACTTATTTATTAACGTAATTATAATTTAATTATACTTATTTCGAATATAATTATTAATCCCTTAATTATCCTACCAGTAGCCTTTTTTCCGGAGCTATCGGAATAATATTAAGTTGCATACGAATTCTTCGTAATGGGCTATATTATAAAGCCGTAACGCTTTTATATCGCTAAGGTTTTAAAGTAACATATTAACCTTTCCGTACCTTTTAATCGGAACGAAACTATTACTTACGTATATTCCGTTACGTTATACGGTTAATCTAAAACTTAAAAACCTGTTAATAAGGTTAAAAATATATATCGTAAACTTTACATTCAGAATAAATAAATTTCTTAAAAGGTAAAACGAAACGTTTATAACGTTACGTTAATCAATAATTAAAAAATACGTTAAAACTTATCTTATTTTTTTTAAAAGTTAATTTATTTTTGTAATTAACTTTTTTATGGTTTTCGATAAACGGTTAATCTTTTCTTTTAAGATTTAATCGGTAATTATTCGGTTTCGAATAAATAATTTTAAATTTTCATTAAATCGGAAACTTTTTAAAGTTTTATTAACAAATACATAAAAGCATTAAGTTAATTTATAATAACTACTTAAGTACGCTTTATACCGTATACCTTATATATTTAAATCTTAACGCTTCGGTCCGTATGGAAACCTTTATAACTATTTCGCTTCGGCGTTTGTACCGAAATTCTTCTTCGTAATTAAAAATTAATAAGCTTGATTTCTTCCTAATCGGGATCATCCTAATTAATAAGATCCGCAGGAATTTTATGGAACGTAAAAAACGTTACCTTAACGTTTCTCGATATAAATAGTTAATAGGTTATAACCTAATAATCTAAAAGGTTAGCTATTACCTCTTAGTAACTAATCGTACCATTATTAATCTTTGCTTTTTTTACCATCTGGAAGGTTATTATCCAGGTTTCCATAACAGGAGCCAAAACTGTACAGAGGTCGTTAACCCATATAATTATTATATTCGTTTTTAGGACATTATATCGCTACCCTTAGTCCATAATCTCTTGGCATTTTATAATCTATTCGTTTAACTTTTTACCAAACTTCGAAACTTGCTTTAGCTTTTTACAGTACTTTCGTTAGGTATTAATTAATAACCTGCCATTATATACCTTGCCGGATTCAGCTAGCTTAACGTATTACTTTCGCAAATTCTTCCTTAAAAAAAGATTTACTCCCTTAATCGTTAAAGATATAAATTTTAGAACCTATTTCGTAAAGTCGTTAATACCCTTACGGAAGGTATCGTACTTTCGATTTTTATAAATATATGCTATAAATTCTTAATTATAAATTTATTTATTTTCGATCGTTATCTTAAAAACGTTCGTAAAATAACCTCTAAGGTCGACGTTTTCGAATATACTATCGGAAGTTAAGGTATTATTTTGCGTTTAAGGACGAACTCGTTTTTTCGAATATAAAGCTATATCGGGTTCTATAGGTTTAATAAATTACGAACGTAATTAATCAAAACTAATAAAGTCCTAAATATTAAATACGTACGTTTTAAATTAAAATTCGCTTTTAAAACGATCCCAGTCCTTAAATCCTTAATAGATAATTTAGAATACC
This sequence comes from Monosporascus ibericus, assembly GCA_004154915.1. Taxonomy (NCBI): domain Eukaryota; kingdom Fungi; phylum Ascomycota; class Sordariomycetes; order Xylariales; genus Monosporascus; species Monosporascus ibericus. The sequence goes on along the minus strand of QJNU01000063.1, from coordinate 2,191 downwards.
GATTATCCGGTTATTATTATTATTATTAAAATATATTAATAATTTTTATTAATAACGTACCACACCAGCTCCCCGCTCACACCAGCTCGCCGCTCGTTTTTTTACCATTTTAACCATATAGCTTTAATTATTTATTTTTCAACACCAACAACATGAAACGGCTTACAAAAAAAGCGAAAATGAATTTAGCCGTTTAGGTTAAAAATCGGAACCCGAAACTTAATTATAAACGTTTTTATACGATATATAACGTTTTCGAATCTACCTTAAAAAACCGATATAACGGTATAACTTCCCGAATCGACATTATCCTTAATTTACGAAAATTGACGCTAACCGAAAAAAAAGCGATTATCGACTATATCCTTAACTTAAATACGCGAACGTTTCCTATCCGGCTTTAGCATATTAAAAATATGGCAAATTTATTATTCGCCTAACGCGTTACAGAACACGTCGGGGTTAATTAGGCGTCGAGATTTGTTAAACGGCAAAAAAAGCTTTAAACGCGTTTAAATCGGAAAATCGATTATCAAAAAGTATTATGCGAAAATTTAAAGGTATTTCGTAAATAATTCGAATTCGTTCGGGTTATAATTGCAAAATACGGTATCGCAAAAAAGGATATTTATAATTTCGACGAAACGGGTTTTTTAATAAGGCTTTTTATAATATCGGGTATGGTAATTATAAATACTGAAAAACGTAAAAAACCTAAATAAGCGTAATAAGGTAATCGGAAATAAGTTATAGTTATATAAGTTATTAATTCGTAAGGTTAAGTTATATTATTATTTATTATTTTAACGGGAAAAACTTACCTTAATTCTTAATATCGTAATAACTTATTATTAACCGATTAAAAAGTTAGTATTAATTCTAATAGTTGGATAATAAACGAATTAGGTTTAAAATAAATTTAATATTTTGATAAGCATACATAAATACGTACGAAAGGAATTAAACGTTTTTTTATTTTCGACGGCTACGAAAGCCATTATTTAATCGAATTCGAAAAATATTGCGCGAATAACGGCATTATTACGCTTTATATGCCCGCGTATTCTTTTTATCGGCTTTAATCTTTTAACGTTTCCTGTTTCTCCGTTTTAAAACGCGCTTATTCGCTTTATATCGAAGGTTTAATGCGACGTTATTATACTTATATCGCGAAAGAAGATTTCCTTGCCGGTTTTTACGACGCGTTTAAAGCTGCTATAACGTCCGATAATATTAAATCCGGATTTGTAAAAGCTGGATTTATTCTATTCGATCTTAATAACGTCCTTTCCGAATTAAAAGTTTTTCCGGTTATACCTACACCAACGGTTTCGCCGTTTACTTCCGCCGGTTTTAATCTTTCCTTTCCCGCGAAAACCTTTATAAATATTTATAAAATAACTAAATAAGGACGTTATTTATAAAAGAGGATTAAAAATTATTAGGGTAGCTCGCCGACAAAAATGGTGGAATCGGTTAATTTTTTGACGAAAAGTAATTTGTTATTTTTATACGAAATTGCTTTTTTTCGAGAAAAAACCGCCCAATTACGCGAAACGAATTATATTTTAAGTAAACGTCGGAAGATTAAAAATAAACGTTTTTAAAAAAAAGGGATATTTATTATATAAAAAGGACAAGCTTTTTTGGCCGAAAAGGAAAAAGGTGGTGAAAAAATGCAGTTAATAACGGTTAAAAATGGTCGTCGTAAAAGGGTTAAGACGAAGGAACGGCGATGTCGCGTTTACGGCAAGCCTGGACATAATGCGCGTATTTGTTAGGAAGTTATAAAAACGTTTAACGATAAAAAATCCGATTGATTTTAATTAATTTAATATGTTATGGTTAACTTATTTAAGTTTGTTATCGTGAAATGTTAAAAAACGAACGGCGAGCTGATGTGAGCGGGGAGCTGGTGTGGTACGTTATACAGCTTATATCGTTTTAATAATAATTAATTAATTAATATTTATGCGAATTAAGCGAATAAGATTTTTAATTATTAGATATAGGGAATATTAGTTATGTTATTATATTATGCTAGATACGTGTGCTATTATTTACCTTACTAAGGTTAGGCTCTATTTTTAAGGTTGTGGCTGCGCTTGCGGCGCAGCTGTGGCTAGGGCTTTCCAAAAACCTGTAGCTCGAAGTACCGACCCACAAAAGGCCCATAAAAGTACCCACAGAA